>VDFB02262682.1:0-124139 GCA_007258455.2 Sequoia sempervirens | reverse complement strand
CATCTCATGAATCCATACAAAGACAAGGGGGAAACACCCTTATGGTTTGTGTTTGCACAATGCACATGACCCACAACATAGCCAAAGCACTTCCCGAGTTAAACAATTGTAAGGACCATACATACAAATATAACCCCTCCTAGGCCTCTAGAAACCAACATACTAAGCACACTTCCCAATGGCACAAAAATTTGAATATTAAAGTTAAAATATAACACTACAATAACAATATTCCAATAATCAAGACACATTGCTTAATACAACAATTAATTTCATCACATTATAACCATGAAGACATTCTTTTAATTAAAGCATTATTTCAACTTTCTTATTATTAGAGTTGATGGATGTACTCCCATGACTCCAAGAATCACCTACAACGATAAACCTATCACACTATGAAGAAATAAGAAAGATATGATTGCCCTACAACTCAAATTTGATGAAAACACCAATTTTGCATTATGTGAACAACTATCATGAATATGTTGCAGTAGAGAATTAAAATATAATTACAATGAATCAATCCTTATGAAAAGGATGAAAGCTAACCCTAGATTAGGGTTAGATTAGAACATGACAAGTCTCCTCATAGGAATGAAAGAGACAACATGTTCTAATATTAGAGGCTCTAATTATGCAAAAAGCAACTAATGAATTAAAGCAAATAATGAAATAAAAGCACTCCTAAGTTTAGCTTAAGTGTAATAAAGCATAAAGTGACCCAATTAATTAATGATTAATTAATTAATTAGGTGATGACTTTATTACTCTAACACCCCCCCTTAAGATGAACTAGGGAGAAACTAAACTATGATAAATAAATACTTTAATGGATCCATGAATGGGTCCCGCCCTAATAGCTGATGAGGTACACATGCACATAAATGAAACTCTCATAACTGGAGAAAGGGAGAAAACCACATGGGAATAAAACTCTCCTCCCAAAGAGAGAAAAGAAAAGAATGTAATGCACTAATAGAAGGAGGATAAAAGGTGGATTACATGATAACCCCCAAAGAAAACTTCTATCACATAAGTACATATACAAGAATCTCCATAGGAGAAAGAATAAGAGACTAGAAGGCCCGCCCACAATGAAGAAACTCCTATCGCAATGGTGTAAGCTCAATGTAAAATATAAAAAAATGATCCAATAATGGCAAACATTGTTCCTCCCCTTGGGAGGAAACAGATCCAAAGGACAATACTAAAGAACCTCAATATAGAGTGAAAGACCAAGAAGCATGAAGATGGATGTCCTGAAAGGATGTTGTTGAATATTTGTATCTAAACCAAGATAAATGATGCCAAGACCAAAAAAACATGAAGACTCCTTATATGCAACCTTTGAAGGAAAGGATGGTGGTGGGAAATGATTGGTATGAATAACTACAATGTGTGACTCAACAAATAGTTGTGCAATATCTGGCAAGTAGTCATCGGATAATATAGAGAATGAATGACTAGTTTCATGTGCAATAGGTATGATCTCTAAATAAGAAATAGGAGGAGAAAGAAGCTCTGAAGGAGTCTCAAGAACTGTGGTGGATGAATGCACACACAAGTTCAAGTGACCATACTTCTTCTCCATATGTCTCTCAATTGTGGAGAGTGAATATTAAGTATAGGTAATGGTGGATCCTTAGATGAAAAATAAGAAAAGTCATAAAACCTAGAAGCATGATCAATAGTGCCAACTTCCACAATCTACCTAGTGTACAAATCCCTGATGAGAATTGAGTCAGAAGAAACTCCACTGTCTTTCCTGATCCATTGTGAGTAATCTGATAGACAGAGAGAAGGTTGCTTGTCAAAGATGGAACAAATAGTACCTCCTGAAAGATACCATCATCAATGGCAACTATACCCTTCCAACTAACACTGACATATATGTTGTTACCCAATAGAATGTGTGGTGTGCTGCTTGCACCAAATGTCAAAAACATATCTTGTGAAGATTTCATATGATGGGAAGCTCCTAAATCAAGCAACCATCTGTTTGACTAAAGACCTGCAGATGAATGTAAGGTATGGCCTTTCATCTTATCGAATCCATTTGCAATACCTATTGTACTTATATGTGTAGATGGTGATGGTGATGGTGATGCAGAAGAAGGTGATGGACCGTGAGACATAGAAGATGGACAATGTATATTTATTTTGTTGTAGAAGATGTGTCAAATGATCAATCTGCTTAGCATAACAATGATGCTCATCATGTCCCTACTTCTGAAAATAAGCACAAGTTGGTCTCTCCTTTCTAGATGACCCCCCTTTGGAAGAGGGTGTGTACTCAGAAGATGCATGTGAAGATGATTCTTTTTCTTGCCCATGTTTTTTTTTGTTTCTTTTGTTTGCTAGGTGAAGCCTTCTCCTTAGGACTCTAAATGACAACTAGAGCATGTGAACTAGAAGACTTCAAAGTACCCATTTGAACTAATTTTGCTTGCTCTCGAGTGAGAGAAGAAGCAAAATCATCAAGTGAAGGAATGGTAAATCTTGTTCCAAGTGCAACTCATGTAGCATAGAAAGTAGAAACAAATACTGAATAATTAGGGCCCAACTGGGCAAGGATGGAAAGAATCAACTAAGAATCCTACTTATTAGTACCAAACTATGACAACTATAGTCTAAGAGACTTAAGTTTTGTGAAAAAGTCTTGGATGTTGCTAAAATATCTATGATTCAAACCTATAAGCTCATTCTCCAACCGAAAACCCCTCAAAGAATCTTGCTTACCAAACAAGGACTCCAATTGGGTCCAAATCTAGTTAGGTGTTGTGCAAGATTCAATCTGAAATGAGATCATGAGACATAGACATGCATAATGTTCCAAAATATTCATCACATATGTTAAACCATTTTATTTTCTTTGTTGTTGATGTTGGTTCAACCTCTATACCCATGGTTACTCCAGAAAACCCTAGTTTCTTCAAATTGATCTCTATGTTTTTCTTCCACTCATAATAGTTGTATGGTGTAAAGAGAATTTTTTGAGGTTTTTCCATGTTTTGAAATTGAATGATATAGTAATGGGATGAAAATACAGCAATACATAACTCACAATGCAAAAATTATCTTCTTTGGACTAAAAAATTTGATCCTTCATGCATGTTTCCCAAGAAATACACCAAAAAAGGAAAATATGACTTCTAATACAAAAATAAAAAACTTGGTGAATATTCTAGAAAAATTAATCACAAATATAGATAGAGCACTGGAAGATCTTTTCAATTCCTATTCTTTTTTGAAAAACAAAGACCATATGCAAAAGATATGCCCCCGAAAGTGCAAAACCGATGATCTGACGTTGACTGGAAAAAAATGAATTAAAACAAAAAAAACCAGAAAAATAAACCTACACCACTAGATTGGTCTTAGAACCAGCTTTCCAATGATATTTCATTTTTGAAAATCTGAGTTCGGACACAAAAGTTATGGCCAAAATACCAAAACTGCTCCAAAAGGGTTTGGGGGAAAACCTGGTGGTTAGACTAGCTGCTAGCATTAACCACTAGCGGTTTACTGGTGGTGGCACCCATTAACTTTGTTTTTTAATTTTTTTCTTGGATTGTGTGACATACTAGGTTGGAGGACCTAGAAATGAAAAAAAATTACCTCCTAGAGTCACTATGTCCAATTTCGACAATTTGATAGTCGATTTTGGGGTTTTTGGATGCTTTGAATGTGATGGTGAGGTCCGTTTGGGCTCAAAATGCTCCAAAATTGTAGGTACACTTTGGATCTAGAAACCCTCATAAACTTCAAATCCTCACAGATTTGACAAATGGAGGCCTTTTTTGATGAAACGAAAGGCAAACCTAACTGTTCTAACAACTCTGGATTCAATGGAATGCTCAAAAGTTGACCATGGATCACGAATATTAATGTGAGATTTGATTTCTTCAAAAAAAGTGCACAAGGAAGCTTCTGGTGCTCTGATACCATGTTAGAGTTGATGGATGTACTCCCACAACTCTAAGAATCACACTATGAAGAAATAAGCAAGATATGATTGCCCTACAACTCAAATGTGATGAAAACACCAATTTTGCATTATGTGAACAATTGTCGTGAATAGTTGTCATAGAGAATTAAAATATAATTGCAATGAATCAATCCTTATGAAAAGGATGAAAGCTAACCCTAGATTAGGTTTAGATTAAAACATGACAAGTTTCCTCATAAGAATGAATGAGACAACATGTCCTAATATTAGAGGCTCTAATTATGCAAAAAAAAACTAATTAATTAAAGCAAATAATGAAATAAAAGCACTCCTAAGTTTAGCTTAAGTGTAATAAAGCATAAAGTGACCCAATTAATTAATGATTAATTAATTAATTATGTGATGACTTTATTACTCTAAGACTTATCACTCATTTTAACTTAACCACTTAATAGATAGAATATTTACCACCAATAATTATATTTGCAAATAACTATAATAACAATATTCTAATTAATTAAATTACATAGCAATTTGACTAATCAAATATTAAATAATTATAAAAATAATCAGCATTCATCTACTAATTAATTAACAGAGAGTAATCTAAACCATTTATCCTTCAACTTGAATCATTTAAATTAAAGAATCAACCCCTAATATTTTACCTTCATTCAATATTAACAATCCCCATTAAAAAGAGCTTTGCAACATCCCATGCACGTGCTTTCAAATTTCAAAGATGTTTGCAAGTTTTGGGGAGGTTTTTGCCTCCCCCCAACTCGACCCCCCACCTGATATGGATAAGATTCTTCTGCTTGCAACACATGGGGATGCGTAATTTGTATAGTGTGATTCCAATGCACTTTCTGGGTCTCCTACTTGTGGGGACAATGGAAGCCTCAAGGGTGTTGACTCTTCTAAGGAGTGCTAGAAGAATGTCCTTAGAAGGACTAGAAATGATGCCCTTGAGACAATCTATCTTGAAATTATTCAGACAAAGGAAGGAACAAAGCTTTTCCTACTTGACACGATCATGGATGAGGTTGCTTCTTCTCTACACCTAGCTCTGGTGGGAAGATTCTTGGCTTTTAGGCTGACTATTGATATGGTCAGTAGATGGGCTAACACTCATTGGAAGTTGAAGGTTAGTGTAATTGTATCAGCAATGCTTGGTGGTCTTTTCCTTTTCAAATTATGGCAAAGGAGGATTTGATTTACATTCTTTTGGGCACATGGGCCTATGGTAAACATTTTCTAACTTTGGCTAAATGGAAGCTGAGGTTTGACTCGTTTGCTAAACTCACTCGTATGGCCCCTATTTGGGTTTGGTTACCAAGCCTTATGTTGGAATTTTGGGGTGAAAGGATTTTTTGGTGGATTGGGAACTCTTTTGGTAGCATTGTGGTGGTAGATGCGGTCACTTTGGCAAAATCCAAGTTGGTTTTTGCTCATTTTTGTGTTAATGTCTCCATTAAAAAAGCTCTCCCCAACTTTATCACCCTCAAATCTAAGTGGGGAAAATGAACCCAGGCTCTAGTTTATGAGAATGTCACCTTGTTCTGTCAAGAATGTGGCAAGAAAGGCCATATTATTATGGATTGTAGGATTATTGCATCGAAGGAGCCCCTTTCTAAGGGCAAAAACCCATCTTTCCCCTCTGATAAGCAAAAGAATTAGTTGGATCCTAGCACCAGTAATGTGCGGGAGAGTATTAAAATCAATGAAATGGATGATTATCCATTTAATGATGGATTGTATGAAATGATGAAATCCCCTGACCTTGGGGATAAGATCAAAAATAATATTGAGGCTTTGAGGATTTCCCTGAATTCCTTGGAGAATGGGGAACTCTCCCCTCAAGTATTTCAGTTTGGTGTTGATCCTTTGGCCTCTAAGGGTGATGAAAAGGCTATCATGTCTCCTTTTTCCTCTATTTGCTTGGACTTGGGGAACAAGAAATTGGGATCTGTTGTTACTGAAAAACCTTTGTGTGTGGATTTGATGGATTCTTCTATTACTACCTTGTAGTTGGTGGGGGTTGGGGTAGTTACCCCTACTAAATCCATTAAGGAGGTTGTTACCTCATGCATCTTCTCTTCCCAATAGGATGGTGTGGAGGATTGTGTTGGGGAAGTAACCAAATCTATCATCTAAACTCTGAAATCCAGGTTCGTTTCCTCTAAAGCTTAGGTTGATGGGGATAATATGGAGGACTGAAAAACTCAAAAGAGGAAAAAAAAAAGGACCAAGAAAGTTGATGTGGGAACTAATAATAGAGTTGGAAGACCTTCAGAGAGGCTGTCAAGGCATAAATCCATTGCCAGGGACATTTCCAATGGTTGGAAATCAACCCTTGATTCAACCCACCGAAATAAAAAATGAAGTTCCTTTCATGGAACATGAGAGGACTGAATAGTCCTCATAAATAGTTTTCCCTAAGACAATACATTGTTGACCTTAAAATTGATGTTCTTTTGCTATAGGAGGTTAAAATGACTCAGCAGAATTTTTCTTTAATTGCTAACAAAATCTGGTCGGCCTCCACCTTCTTCTATAGCGAGGTGGATGGTACCTCAAGTGGTATTGCCACCATGTGGAATTCTGCTAAAGTGGATGTGGAAGCCTTTGTGTTCTCTCATAGTTACCTTGTTGTGACCCTCAAAGCTAAAAAACCTACATGGCACATGTTCAACATCTATGCCCCCAATTTTAGGGGAGCAATGATGAGTATGTGGGAGGAAGTTTTGTCTTTAATCTTGATTGATAAAAATGCTTTGTACATGGTGGCAAGGGACTTCAACTCCCCCTATTCCCTTCGGAGAAGCTTGGTGGCCTTATGGATTATACTGACAGTATGAATTATCTATCAGACCTCATCAATAGGTCTGGGTTGTTTGATTTGGAGTTGTAGGGTAATCCTTTCACTTGGTCTAACAATAGAAAAGATAACCACCTTATACAGGTTCATCTAGATAGGATTCTTGTCTCGGTGGGTTGGGACCTAGGGTGCAATGCCTCTCTTGTTTCTCTCCCTAGAACTATTTCTAACCATAGCCCAATTCTTCCCCAGTGGATTAACAAGTCGTTTCTTGGCCCTCACCCCTTCAAATTTGAAATTATATGGATGACACATCAGTATTTTAGAAAACATATTGAGAATTGGTGGAGCTTTTTGATTTAGGGATCTACCATGTACAAAATTTCCCAAAAACTTGACCTTATTAAAAAGGAAGTTAAGGGGTGGACAAAAGCTACCTTTAGGAACATTTTTAAAACTAAAAAGATGATTAAGGACAAGCTTGAGGGTGTTCAAAATCTTATGGCTAAGGGCTCTCTCCTTCAACCATTGCATGAGGAGGAGGAAAATTGGAGGAGGAAATGGAAAGATATTTTAAACAAAGAAGAAATATATTGGAAGAAGAGATCTAGAGTTCAATGGTTGAAAGAGGGTGATAGGAATTCAAACTTTTCCATAGAATGACCTATAGGCATAAGAAAAGAAACACCATTAAGTGTCTGATGAATGAAGAGAACGAGGAGGTCATGGAGGTTGATAAAATTGAAGAAATAGTGGAACACTACTTTAGATAGATTTACTTGGACACTAGCAGCTCCCCCTTTGTTGAAGTGCAAGAAAGACTTCTAAGGCACCTCCCTTCTAGCATCAATGAGGAGGATAATTTACAGCTTTGTTCCCCTATTTCGGAGGAGGAATTCAAGGTGGTTGTGTTTTCTATGGGTGCCTATAAATCCCCAGGACCTGATGGTTTTCCCTCGACTTTCTTTCAGGAATACTGGGACATTGTCAGCTATGATTTAGTTATGGCTATCAAAGACTTTTTCAGAATTGGTAAACTATTACAAAATTTGAATAATACCTTCATTTTTTTAGTCCCTAAAATGCAGGAGCCAAAGTATATGGCTGACTCTAGGCCTATAAGTCTTTGTAACACTATTTATAATATCTTTTCCAAAGTCCTTTTCAATCAGCTTAAGCCTTTGTTGGACAAGATTATCAACAGATGTCAAAATGGATTCGTTCCTGGAAGAAAAATCCTTGATGCTACTATTACCACTCATGAAATAATCCATTCTATAGAGAAAAGCAAGAATCAAGGTATGGCTTTAAAATTAGACATTTCTAAGGCTTATGATAGGGTTAGATGAAAAAAAAATTATTCGGTTCTTACTAAATTGAGGTTCAATGATAAGGTGATTGGAATTGTTAGAGAATGTGTGGAGTCAATCCAATATTTTGTCTTAGTCAATGGGATACCTTGGGGGTTATTTAAGATAGGAAAAGGCATTAGATAAGGTGACCCTCTATCACAATACATGTTCATTATGGTTGTTGAAGTCCTTGGCAACATTTTTTTTTCCTTGCTTCACTTTGGGAAAATACAGGGAATTAGAGCTACCTCCACCCTCCCCCCTCTGTTCTATAGAAATTTGTGGATGATACCTTCCTTTTTGGAAAATATTTAGTGGTTGAAGCTAGAGAATGGAAGGGCCTTCTCTAAGAGTATTCCAATGCATCTGGGCAATGTATAAATTATAATAAAGTAATATCTATTTTTTCAACATGAAAGCTAACCTTTAGGCTAAGATATTATCTATTCTAGGCTATCAAAGTGCTACTCTTTTGAGGACTTACCTTGGTTTACCCCTCACTGTCAAGGAGGTTACTCACAATTTCTGGAATAATATTTTAGAGAGAATGCAAAAGAAGCTTGTTGATTGGAAGGGTAAACTCCTTAGTAATGTTGGAAAATTACAACTACTCATGGCCTCCCTCCAAGGGATCCTAGTCTACTTCCTCTCCCTCTTCAAGATTTCAGGTTCCATTGATGAAAAACTTAAAAGAATCCAAAGATCTTTCCTTTGGATTGGTGTTGAAGAGAAAAAAAGGATAGCTCTTGTGAACTGGGACACTGTCTACCATCCTACAAGTCAAGGGGGTCTGGGAATTAGAAATATTACAAATTTGAACAAGGTCCTCATCACCAAGATCAGTTGGAATCTGGTGTTGGGAAACGTTTAATGGTGCAACATAATGAAGGCTAAGTATCTAAACCAGGGACACTTTCTGTGTCCTCTGATCTACTGGGTATCCCTAGTCAAAAATTTAAATACACTTAAAATTCAGACTTTTCTTTGAAGAAGGTATACCCATTAGAATATACCCTTTGGTAGAGAAGAAGCAAACCTCATCCATGATCGTAATAAGTAGAAAAGCTTTTGTTCCTTCCTTTATCCTGCTAATTTCTAAGATACTGTCTTGCAGCATTATTTTCTAGTCCTTCTAAGGGACATTCTCTAGCACTCCTGAAGAGTCAACACCCTGAGGCTTCCATTGTCCTACAAGTAGGGAGACCCAAAGTGCATCGAATCACACTATACAAATTAATGATCCCTATGTACACAAAGGTAAGAATCTTATCCATATCGTGGGGGGTCTATTGGGGAGGCAAACCTCCCCCAAACTTCAAACATCTTTGAAATTTGAAAGCACGTGCATGGGATGTTGTAAAAGCTCTTTTAATGGGATTACACATTGGAATGAAGGTAAAAATATTAGGGCTGATTCTCAATTTGAAATGACTCTCAAAGATACCACTTCCCCTTCAATATTTTCACAATCCTTGTCTCTTGTCTTTAATTTTTCATTCAAAACATCATGCATCCTTCTTCCTTCTTCTATCTGTACTTTCAAATCTACAATCATCTTATTTGATTTCTTAAGACTTTGTAATAGTTTGTCTTTAGCCTTGATGTCCTCTATAATTCTCTTCTTAAGATTCTTGATCACTCTACAAGTACAATGAATCTCTTTTTCAAAAACTATTTCTACATCTTCTTCATTTTTGGAGAACATATTTTCAACATCACCATCTAGGGATTCCAATTCCATGAATAGAGCCTTTTTCATTTCCAAGGTATGTTGCTCATACTCATCAACTGAATAACCTTCTTCCTCAACATAAAACCATTCTTCTTCTTGACATAGCTAGTTCTCAGTTTACATTTTGAAGCAATGTGCCCAATTTTACCTCTTTTTAATCTCCTCACAAAATTTTCTTCTTCCAGATCAAAATGTTCATTGTAATCTGAATCCTCATTCTCCATTGATTCCTTGCAATCATCTTCCTTTCTTGAAAATTTGTCATTCACAATTCTCATCTCATATGTAGTTAATGTCTCATGTAGTTCATCCATAGTCAAACTATTTAGATTTTTTGCTTCTTCTATTGCAAAAAAACTTAAATCAAACTTAGGGAGAAGGGATCTGAGTACCTTTTTAAAAATATCTAGTTCTTTCACTTCTTCACCAAGTCCTCTAATGGTATTGACAACTTCATCAACTTGGAGTAGGTATGCAGCAATATCTTCTTCCTACTTCATGTTCAAACCTTTAGAAAATCCCTAGTAGGTCTGAAGTCTTGCCTCCTTGACTTTATCACTACCTTCATAGATATTCTAGAGTTTATTCCAAACTTCTTTTATAGTCCTGTAATGCATTATTTTCAAAAACTCAAAGTTAGATAGACCATAAAAAATAGCACTTCTTGCATTTGCATTCATTTCACATGATCAATTCCTGGATTGATCTCTTGGGGGATTTTTTGGAATCTCATAACCATCCACAATAGATTACTAAACATCAAAACCTAACACCATCATATAAGATTCCATCCTTTCTCTCCAAAATTAATAATTGGATCCATCAAAAAATGGTGCCTTGTTTGAAGAAAGGTCTTCTTGAGAAACTAAGTCTGCCATCCTAGATCTACCTCAAGTTGTTAAACTTCTTTAAGGAAATTTTCTTTGATACCAATTTTTTGACACATAGATGTACTGAGGGGGGGTGAATCAGTATATGCAAAAACTTAGCTCAAACCAATCTTACATTAACATCATTTATAGATCTTACTTTAACATGAAAAAATTTATCTAAATGATAAAAATAAACAAACATACACACAAAGGAACACCAAATATACATGGAAACCCAAAAGGGAAAAACCACTATGAGAATAGTTTCTTGGATCTACTGCCCAAATCCAACCTCATAAAATAATGAATCATTTATAATCATGAAGTAGACACCAACCTACCAGAGACACCAATCCCCAATTGTGTTTGTAGGCACCAACCTACTAGAGACACCAATCCCCAACACAAAGATATGAAAATCAACTCAATAGGTAAGACACTAGTCCTACTGGATTATAGAGATATAATTTGTAGACCTTCAAGACTAATAACACAACTTGTGCTTGATTTGATCAACCTTCATACTCTCCCCCACATAACCTATGATCTTCTAATAATGTTGCATAATGATTGGGATGCAACTTACACTACATCACTTTGATATTTGCATTGAAGCCCTAATTACATATCATTCCCACAACAACCACAAATTATTAGGATGGATGCTAAACATTTATATATATATGAATTACATTTATAATTACTTTCATATATCAACCCAAAACATAGATGTAACACCCTCGCCAAGGAACCCCAGAGGACAACACTAAATTAGGTTAAATTAATGGAATAATTTTTTTAAAAACAAATAACTATAGAATGCATCACATAACCTACTAAACTAATCCTAGTTCCTCTAAGGTTCCTCGACTACGCTACTCACAAACACGATTACAAGAAATATTTCATCAATGATAAAAGATACCGTGATCGATCTGACATGCAAGGTTCAATTTAAAGCACCAATTAAATGATCCTATATTACTCACTTCCATAATGTAACAACTGATAATCAACATTAAATATTATTTTCTAGCTAACTATCAAATGAATGATACATTACTTTATAGTAGTCTTTACAAGAAAATATCATCAATAATTGTTACATCTTACAATAATTACAACAATGCTTCCCCTAGTACATGTGGGAAGATTACATCAGATTATATTAAGAGATGCATATGGAAATACAATCCAATATACAAATACATGATAGGATGTCTTCAAAAACTGTAACAAGGACTATAATCCATAGTGCAATGATCAATCACCACACTCATGAACATGCAACAAGAATACCCAATGGAGAAAAATCACTAACCTCCCAACCATGTGGAAGCTTGAGGTCCACCCCCCGTGCTAGGAGATAACACAAGGTTCCACATCCAACAAGAAATCAAGAAAGAAATAGGCTAACATAAGAAATGGATTTTGTACATGACTCCAACACAACACCGCCAACAACACCAACATCACTTCCAAAGGCACACACACAACAAAAAGAGGAAATACAACTAGGGAGTGCTAGACTGCAATAGGGAGGAGTGTCATTGCATGGTCCTAGCATGGATTGTCCTAGCAGTCTTTCACTAGACCACAACCCCCATCTATGGTTGTCCTAGTGACCTCTCAGTAGGTCTCAACCCCATAGGGTGACACATGTGGAACCAACATTCCTTTTATGAGGAGAAGGAAGTTGATCTTGCCAACCAAGCCTTCTCAAGCCATTTGTAGCCTATATGAGAACTACAAGAAATGGGTGAGGTATCCATTCTCTCGTTTAATGTGAATTCTACCCATCCCCCTAATTCATTATTAAGGTTATCAATGGGTTAAGAAACACTCCAATGGGTTTCCCTAGACACCACTTTGGGCTCTGACCCCCATTGAGAGCCACCCCCCTACTTACAACTAGAAAACCCTTCAATAGAATATCATTACAACATCTCATGAATCCATACAAAGACAAGAGGGAAACACCCTTAGGGTTTGTGTTTGCACAATGCACATGAGCCACAACATGGCCAAAGCACTTCCCGGGTTAAAAAATTGTAAGGACCATACATACAAATATACCCCCTCCTAGGCCTCTAGAAACCAACATACTAAGCACACTTCCCAATGGCACAAAAAATTGAATATTAAATTTAAAATATAACACTACAATAACAATATTCCAATAATCAAGACACATTGCTTAATACAGCAATTAATTTCATCACATTATAACCATGAGGACATTCTTTTAATTAAAGCATTATTTCAACTTTCTTATTGTTAGAGTTGATGGATGTACTCCCATGACTCCAAGAATCACCTACAACGATAAACCTATCACACTATGAAGAAATAAGAAAGATATGATTGCCCTACAACTCAAATGTGATGAAAACACCAATTTTGCATTATGTAAACAACTATCATGAATATGTTTCCGTAGAGAATTAAAATATAATTACAATGAATCAATCCTTATGAAAAGGATGAAAGCTAACCCTAGATTAGGGTTAGATTAGAACATGACAAGTTTCCTCATAGGAATGAATGAGACAACATGTTCTAATATTAGAGGCTCTAATTATGCAAAAAGCAACTAATGAATTAAAGCAAATAATGAAATAAAAGCACTCCTAAGTTTAGCTTAAGTGTAATAAAGCATAAAGTGACCCAATTAATTAATGATTAATTAATTAATTAGGTGATGAATTTATTACTCTAACACCCCCCCTTAAGATGAACTAGGGAGAAACTAAACTATGATAAATAAATACTTTAATGGATCCATGAATGGGTCCCGCCCTAATAGCTGATGAGGTACACATGCACATAAATGAAACTCTCATAACTGGAGAAAGGGAGAAAACCACATGGGAATAAAACTCTCCTCCCAAAGAGAGAAAAGAAAAGAATGTAATGCACTAATAGAAGGAGGATAAAAGGTGGATTACATGATAACCCCCAAAGAAAACTTCTATCACATAAGTACATATACAAGAATCTCCATAGGAGAAAGAATAAGAGACTAGAAGGCCCGCCCACAATGAAGAAACTCCTATCGCAATGGTGTAAGCTCAATGTAAAATAAAATAAAAATGATCCAATAATGGCAAACATTGTTCCTCCCCTTGGGAGGAAACAGATCCAAAGGACAATACTAAAGAACCTCAATATAGAGTGAAAGACCAAGAAGCATGAAGATGGATGTCCTGAAAGGATGTTGTTGAATATTTGTATCTAAACCAAGATAAATGATGCCAAGACCAAAAGAACATGAAGACTCCTTATATGCAACCTGTGAAGGAAAGGATGGTGGTGGGAAATGATTGGTATGAATAACTACAATGTGTGACTCAACAAATAGTTGTGCAATATCTAGCAAGTAGTCATCGGATAATATAGAGAATGAATGACTAGTTTCCTGTGCAATAGGTATGATCTCTAAATAAGAAACAGGAGGAGAAAGAAGATCTAAAGGAGTCTCAAGAACTGTGGTGGATGAATGCACACACAAGTTCAAGTGACCATACTTCTTCTCCATATGTCTCTCAATTGTGGAGAGTGAATATTAGGTATAGGTAATGGTGGATCCTCAGATGAAAAATAAGAAAAGTCATAAAACCTAGAAGCATGATCAATAGTGCCAACTTCCACAATCTACCTAGTGTACAAATCCCTGATGAGAATTGAGTCAGAAGAAACTCCACTGTCTTTCCTGATCCATTGTGAGTAATCTGATAGACAGAGAGGAGGTTGCTTATCAAAGATGGAACAAATAGTACCTCCTGAAAGATACCATCATCAATGGCAACTATACCCTTCCCACTAACACTGACATATATGTTGTTACCCAATAGAATGTGTGGTGTGGTGCTTGCACCAAATGTCAAAAGCATATCTTGTGAAGATTCAATATGATGGGAAGCTCCTAAATCAAGCAACCATCTGTTTGACTAAAGACCTGTAGATGCATGTAAGGTATGGCCTTTCATCTTATCGAATCCATTTGCAATACCTATTGTACTTGTATGTGTAGATGGTGATGGTGATGGTGATGCAGAAGAAGGTGATGGACCATGATACATAGAAGATGGACACTGTATATTTATTTTGTTGTAGAAGATGTGCCAAATGATCAATCTGCTTAGCATAACAATGATGCTCATCATGTCCCTACTTCTGAAAATAAGCACAAGTTGGTCTCTCCTTTCTAGATGACCCCCCTTTGGAAGAGGGTGTGTACTCAGAAGATGCATGTGAAGATGATTCTTTTTCTTGCCCATGTTTTTTTTTTTATTTCTTTTGTTTGCTAGGTGAAGCCTTCTCCTTAGGACTCTAAATGAAAACTAGAGCCTATGAACTAGAAGACTTCAGAGTACCCATTTGAACCAATTTTGCTTGCTCTCGAGTGAGAGAAGAAGCAAAATAATCAAGTGAAGGAATGGTAAATCTTGTGCCAAGTGCAACTCATGTAGCATAGAAAGTAGAAACAAATACTGAATAATTAGGGCCCAACTGGGCAAGGATGGAAAGAATCAACTGTGAATCCTACTTATTAGTACCAAACTATGACAACTATAGTCTAAGAGACTTAAGTTTTGTGAAAAAGTCTTGGATGTTGCTAAAATATCTAGGATTCAAACCTATAAGCTCATTCTCCAGCCAAAAACCCCTCAAAGAATCTTGCATACCAAACAAGGACTCTAATTGGGTCCAAATCTAGTTAGGTGTTGTGCAAGATTCAATCTGAAATGAGATCATGAGACTTAGACATGCATAATGTTCCAAAATATTCATCACATCTGTTAAACCATTTTATTTTCTTTCCTGTTGATGTTGGTTCAACCTCTATACCCATGGTTACTCCAGAAAACCCTAGTTTCTTCAAATTGATCTCTATGTTTTTCTTCCACTCATAATAGTTGTATGGTGTAAGGAGAATTTTTTGAGGTTTTTCCATGTTTTTAAATTGAATGATATAGTAATGGCATGAAAATATAGCAATACATAACTCACAATGCAAAAATTATCTTCTTTGTACTAAAAAATTTGATCCTTCATGCACGTTTCCCAAGAAATACACCAAAAAAGGAAAATATGACTTCTAATACAAAAATAAAAAACTTGGTGAATATTCTAGAAAAAATAATCACAAATATAGATAGAGCACTAGAAGATCTTTTCAATTCCTATTCTTTTTTTAAAAACAAAGACCATATGCAAAAGACATGCCCCCGAAAGTGCAAAAACGATGATCTGACTTTGACTGGAAAAAAATAAATTAAAACAAAAAAAACCAGAAAAATAAACCTACACCACTAGATCGGTCTTAGAACCAGCTTTCCAATGATATTTCATTTTTGAAAATCCGAGTTTGGACACAAAAGTTATGGCTAAAATACCAAAACTGCTCCAAAAGGGTTTGGGGGAAAACCTGGTGGTTAGACTAGCCACTAGCATTAACCACTAGCGGTTAACCGCTAGTAGTTTACCGCTAGTGGTTTACTAACGGTGGCACCCATTAACTCTATTTTTTAATTTTTTTTCTTGGATTGTGTGACATAATAGGTCGGAGGACCTAGAAATGAAAAAAAATTACCTCTTAGAGTCACTATGTCCAATTTCAACAATTTGATAGTCGATTTTGGGGTATTTGGATGCTTTGAATGTGATGGTGAGGTCCGTTTGGGATCAAAATGCTCCAAAATTGTAGGTACACTTTGGATCTAGAAACCCTCATAAACTTCAAATCCTCACAGATTTGACAAATGGAGGCCTTTTTTGACGAAACGAAAGGCAAACCTAACTATTCTAACAACTCTGGATTCAATGGAATGCTCAAAAGTTGACCACAGATCATGAATATTAATGTGTGAGTTGATTTCTTCAAAAAAAGTGCACAAGGAAGCTTTTGGTGCTCTGATACCATGTTAGAGTTGATGGATGTACTCCCACAACTCTAAGAATCACACTATGAAGAAATAAGCAAGATATGATTGCCCTGCAACTCAAATGTGATGAAAACACCAATTTTGCATTATGTAAACAATTGTCGTGAATAGTTGTCATAGAGAATTAAAATATAATTGCAAAGAATCAATCCTTATGAAAAGGATGAAAGCTAACCCTAGATTAGGTTTAGATTAAAACATGACAAGTTTCCTCATAAGAATGAATGAGACAACATGTCCTAATATTAGAGGCTCTAATTATGCAAAAAAAAACTAATTAATTAAAGCAAATAATGAAATAAAAGCACTCTTAAGTTTAGCTTAAGTGTAATAAAGCATAAAGTGACCCAATTAATTAATGATTAATTAATTAATTATGTGATGACTTTATTACTCTAAGACTTATCACTCATTTTAACTTAACCACTTAATAGATAGAATATTTACCACCAATAATTATATTTGCAAATAACTATAATAACAATATTCTAATTAATTAAATTACATAGCAATTTTACTAATCAACTATTAAATAATTATAAAAATAATCAACATTCATCTACTAATTAATTAACAGAGAGTAATCTAAACCATTTATCATTCAACTTGAATCATTTAAATTAAAGAATCAACCCCTAATATTTTACCTTCATTCAATATTAACAATACCCATTAAAAAGAGCTTTGCAACTTCCCATGCACGTGCTTTCAAATTTCAAAGATGTTTGCAAGTTCTGGGGAGGTTTTTGCCTCCCCCCAGCTTGACCCCCCACCTGATATGGATAAGATTCTTCCGCTTGCAACACATGGGGATGCGTAATTTGTATAGTGTGATTCCAATGCACTTTTTGGGTCTCCTACTTGTGGGGACAATGGCAGCCTCAGGGGTGTTGACTCTTCTAAGGAGTGCTGGAAGAATGTCCTTAGAAGGACTAGAAATGATACCCTTGAGACAATCTATCTTGAAATTATTCAGACAAAGGAAGGAACAAAGCTTTTCCTACTTGACACGATCATGGATGAGGTTGCTTCTTCTCTACACCTAGCTCTGGTAGGAAGATTCTTGGCTTTTAGGATGACTATTGATATGGTCAGTAGATGGGCTAACACTCATTGGAAGTTGAAGGTTAGTGTAACTGTATCAACAATGCTTGGTGGTCTTTTCCTTTTCAAATTATGGCAAAGGAGGATTTGATTTACATTCTTTTGGGCACATGGGCCTATGGTAAACATTTTCTAACTTTGGCTAAATGGAAGCTGAGGTTTGACCCGTCTGCTGAACTCACTCGTATGGCCCCTATTTGGGTTCAGTTACCAAGCCTTATGTTGGAATTTTGGGGTGAAAGGATTTTTTGGTGGATTGGGAACTCTTTTGGCAGCTTTGTGGTGGTAGATGCGGTCACTTTGACAAAATCCAAGTTGGTTTTTGCTAATTTTTTGTTAATGTCTCCATTAAAAAAGCTCTCCCCAACTTTATCACCCTCAAATCTAAGTGGGGAAAATGAACCCAGTCTCTAGTTTATGAGAATGTTACCTTGTTCTATCAAGAATGTGGCAAGAAAGGCCATATTATTGTGGATTGTAGGATTATTGCATCGAAGGAGCCCCTTTCTAAGGGAAAAAACCCATCTTTCCCCTCTGATAAGCAAAAGAATCAGTTGGATCCTAGCACCAGTAATGTGTGGGAGAGTATTAAAATCAATGAAATGGATGATTATCCATTTAATGATGGATTGTATGAAATGATGAAATCTCCTGACCTTGGGGATAAGATCAAAAATAATATTGAGGCTTTGAGGATTTCCCTGAATTCCTTGGAGAATGGGGAACTCTCCCCTCAAGGATTTCGGTTTGGTGTTGATCCTTTGGCCTCTAAGGGTGATGAAAAGGCTATCATGTTTCCTTTTTCCTCTATTTGCTTGGACTTGGGGAACAAGAAATTGGGATCTGTTGTTACTGACAAACCTTTGTGTGTGGATTTGATGGATTCTTCTATTACTACCTTGTAGTTGGTGGGGGTTGGGGTAGTTACCCCTACTAAATCTAGTAAGGAGGTTGTTACCTCATGCATCTTCTCTTCCCAGTAGGATGGTGTGGAGGATTGTGTTGGGGAAGTAACCAAATCTATCATCTAAACTCTGAAATCCAAGTTTGTTTCCTCTAAAGCTTAGGTTGATGGGGATAATATGGAGGACTGAAAAACTCAAAAGAGGAAAAAAAAAGGACCAAGAAAGTTGATGTGGGAACTAATAATAGAGTTGGAAGACCTTCAGAGAGGTTTTCAAGGCATAAATCCACTACTAGAGACATTTCCAATGGTTGGAAATCAACCCTTGATTCAACCCACCGAAATAAAAAATGAAGTTCCTTTCATGGAACATGAGAGGACTGAATAGTCCTCATAAATAGTTCTCCCTAAGACAATACATTGTTGACCTTAAAATTGATGTTCTTTTTCTATAGGAGGTTAAAATGACTCAGCAGACTTTTTCTTTAATTTCTAACAAAATCTGGTCAGCCTCCACCTTCTTCTATAGCGAGGTGGATGGTACCTTAGGTGGTATTGCCACCATGTGGAATTCTACTAAAGTAGATGTGGAAGCCTTTGTGTTCTCTCATAGTTACCTTGTTGTGACCCTCAAAGCTGAAAAACATACATGGCACCTATTCAACATCTATGCCCCCAATTCTAGGGGAGCAAGGATGAGTATGTGGGAGGAAGTTTTGTCTTTAATCTTGATTGATAAAAATGCTTTGTACATGGTGGCAAGGGACTTCAACTCCCCCCTATTCCCTTCGGAGAAGCTTGGTGGCCTTATGGATTATACTGACAGTATGAATTATCTATTAGACCTCATCAATAGGTCTGGGTTGTTTGATTTGGAGTTGTAGGGTAATCCTTTCATTTGGTCTAACAATAGAAAAGGTAACCACCTTATATAGGTTCATCTAGATAGGATTCTTGTCTCGGTGGGTTGGGACCTAGGGTGCAATGCCTCTCTTGTTTCTCTCCCTAGAACTATTTCTAACCATAGCCCAATTCTTCCCCAGTGGATTAACAAGTCGTTTCTTGGCCCTCACCCCTTCAAATTTGAAATTATATGGATGACACATCAGTATTTTAGAAAACATATTGAGAATTGGTGGAGCTTTCTGATTTAGGGATCTAGCATGTACAAAATTTCCCAAAAACTTGACCTTATTAAAAAGGAAGTTAAGGGATGGATGAAAGCTACCTTTGGGAACATTTTTAAAACTAAAAAGATGATTAAGGACAAGCTTGAGGGTGTTCAAAATCTTATGGCTAAGGGATCTCTCCTTCAACCATTGCATGAGGAGGAGGAAAATTGGAGGAGGAAATGGAAAGATATTTTAAACAAAGAAGAAATATATTGGAAGAAGAAATCTAGAGTTCAATGGTTAAAAGAGGGTGATAGGAATTTAAACTTTTCCATAGAATGACCTATAGGCATAAGAAAAGAAACACCATTAAGTGTCTGATGAATGAAGAGAACGAGGAGGTCATGGAGGTTGATAAAATTGAAGAAATAGCGGAACACTACTTTAGATAGATTTACTTGGACACTAGCAGCTCCCCCTTTGTTGAAGTGTAGGAAAGACTTCTAAGGAACCTCCCTTCTAGCATCAATGAGGAGGATAATTTACAGCTTTTTTCCCCTATTTCAAAGGAGGAATTCAAGGTGGTTGTGTTTTCTATGGGTGCCTATAAATCCCCAGGACCTGATGGTTTTCCCTCAGCTTTCTTTTAGGAATACTGGGACATTGTCAGCTATGATTTAGTCATGGTAGTCAGAGACTTTTTCAGAATTGATAAACTATTACAAAATTTGAATAATACCTTCATTTTTTTAGTCCCTAAAATGTAGGATCCAAAGTATATGGCTGACTCTAGGCCTATAAGTCTTTGTAACACTATTTATAATATCTTTTCCAAAGTCCTTTTCAATCAGCTTAAGCCTCTGTTGGACAAGATTATCAACAGATGTCAAAATGGATTCGTTCCTGGAAGAAAAATCCTTGATGCTACTATTACCACTCATGAAATAATCCATTCTATAGAGAAAAGCAAGAATCAAGGTATGGCTTTAAAATTAGACATTTCTAAGGCTTATGATAGGGTTAGATGAAAATTGATTTATTCGGTTCTTACTAAATTGAGGTTCAATGATAAGGTGATTGGAATTGTTAGAGAATGTGTGGAGTCAATCCAATATTTTGTCTTGGTCAATGGGATACCTTGGGGGTTATTTAAGGTAGGAAAAGGCATTAGAAAAGGTGACCCTCTATCACAATACATGTTCATTATGGTTGTTGAAGTCCTTGGCAAGATCTTTTTGTCCTTGCTTCACTTTGGGAAAATACAGGGAATTAGAGCTACCTCCACCCTCCCCCCTCTGTTCTATAGAAATTTGTGGATGATACCTTCCTTTTTGGAAAATATTTAGTGGTTGAAGCTAGAGAATGGAAGGGCCTTCTCTAAGAGTATTCTAATGCATCTGGGAAATGTATAAATTATAATAAAGTAATATCTATTTTTTCAACATGAAAGCTAACATTTAGGCTAAGATATTATCTATTCTAGGCTATCAAAGTGCTACTCTTCTGAGGACTTACCTTGGTTTACCCCTCACTATCAAGGAGGTTACTCATAGTTTCTGGAATAATATTTTAGAGAGAATGCAAAAGAAGCTTGTTGATTGGAAGGGTAAACTCCTTAGTAATGCTGGAAAATTACAATAGTGATAGGTCAAAATAGAGTGTTAGAAATCAAGCAACAAGCAAAAGAGTGCAAATAAACAACTTAAACAACCTACACCTCAAGATTAGCCTAAGTTGGAAACAATGCAAGACAAAGCAACGAAATGGAACTTTATACCTTGCGTTGAGTCGATCCTTTGGTTGGCCCTTCGATCTTTGGTGTGTATGCTCCTTGGATGGCAAGTAGATGTGAGCTAAATGGTCTTGTGAGGATGAGTGCAAGTGGATGAAATCATGAAAATGGCTAAGTATTAGTTGAGAAACAAAATTGCAAGAGTTTGGCTAGCAAAATGATCTCCCCAAAATGAGAGAAAAGAGGGGGTATTTATAGGATTTTTGAGAGTTCCTAGGGGAAATGAAGGGCCAAGATTGAGCCACCAAACATCAAGATGCAGGGCTAAGGTGAGTTGAGAACTCACAAGCCCTCACATCTTGACATGTGGCATGTGATGAAGCCCTAAAAGGTGAAGTGGACATGAGGTGGAAGGAGAAGGACATGACATGGAGAGGGGTACAAAGTACCTTGGGATTGGACAAGATCTCCTCATAAAGGAGGTCCTTGTCCCCATGTGGGTGAGAGGACATGTGAGGAATTAAAAATTCCTCAAATATTCTCATGGGGAGATGGGAAAGAATAAAGAATAAGTGAAGGACATGTGGGGATAAGAGAAGGAATTAAAAATTCCTTTTGGGTGCCTTGGGGGAGTAAATGTGAATTAAAAATTCACATAGGGAAGTGGAGTGCCTTGTCCAAAAGGAGAAAGCCTTTAATAAGGTTGACTCAAGGACATATGCCATAAATAGGATGAGGATTAGGTTAGGTTAATCCAATGATCAAGGTTGTGCAAGTACTCAGTTAGATGGACTAATGACTTATTAGAAGCAAGTGGAAAATTATGGAGGATGTGACCTTAATGATGATTAAGGGTGTGCACATGCTAACCCTAGTTAATTAGAAGAAGATGAAGTAACTAAGATGGATTAGGGACCAACTTGCAAAAGTTGGAGGATGTGACCATGAGAGAGAAAAGAGGAATTAAAAAATAAATTTTAATTTAAAAGGGGAATATGACTAGATTAAATAAAAGGGGATATTTATTTAATTTAGAGGAGGAAAAGGGGTAAAGTATTAAATTAAATACTTTAGGACCTTTGTGCAAGATGCGAGGTATTAATTAAATAGTTGGTTTAATTAATATTGACAGAGGGGATGAGCAATCGGATGAATAAGGAGACGCATTTGATCATATGGAAGTGATCAAATTAGACGTCTACATTTTTTCCCTCTTCGAAATACTATTAGAATAATAGGGTTTCGAAGAAAAACAGAATGCAAATGACTCTGCAGAGGAAGAGACCAAAAAATGGAGATGCCCCAGCATGGGGGAATGCGCGTGAGCTGCCCCAAACGGAGGGAATGCGGAGAGGATGCCCCAGTCAAGCAAAGGTAGGCTTAGAGCGATGGGTTAGGAGGGAATGGTAGGGTATGCCCCCTCGAGAAGGGGGACGGGGAGGAAAAGGGGGCCTCGTTCAACTTCTCGAAAATATGGAGTGGTGCATGTCATTGGAAAGAGAACGGAAAAATGAGAAGAACAACGCTTGAACAGAGTCAATCGAATAAACAATGTGCAAATGGTGGCCCCGGGAAGAAAGAGGTTGGATGAATTAAATGGAGGAATTTTGATTTTAAAAAAAAGAAAAAAAGACCCTAAGGTGAAAAAGGAGGGAAAGTGAAAAGGGATAAAAGGTAATTGTTGAATTGCCTTGGGCTCATTGTGACAGCTGGCAAGTGGAAAAAGAGGAGAGGGAGACGAGGAGGTGAGAGAGATTAGACACCATGCCTAAGTACGACAGTGATATCATCCTCCAGGCAGATGAGAGGCATATATTTTTCACCCACCGGGCCGTACCCTGCCAGGTTAGCTCAAAACTTGACTGTGTGTTTTTATTTTTTTGTTTTTTGGCATTTATGCACGTATTTTTGAAAAACAAAAACATGGGTTTTTTTGGGGGCATCGAAAGAAAAAATGGGTAGGAAATAATTTTTTGTGGGTCACCTCGATTTTTGTGTCAGAGGAGGGGGAGTTTGGCCAGCGGCGGCCCGGTCTGCCCTATGCGGCGGACAGGTCCGCCGCCGCAATGGTGGGTCCGCCGCCGCGGGCGGACGGATCCGCCACCGCAATGGCGGGTCCTCCGCTACGGGCGGACCAGTCCGCCACCGCGGGCAACCAGCCCACGGCCGCAGGGGCGGACCAGTCCGCCACCACTATGGCGGGTCCGTCACGGGTGGCTGGGATAGTCTATACCACAAGGTGGCGAGTCCACCGCCGTTAGGGGTAGATAGAGTCCGCCACCGGCAGACGCAGTCCACCGCCGGGATGGGGAGAAAGGGATGGAGGGGAGGAGGAAATGGAGGAGGGGAGAAGGGGAGTGGGAAGAGGAGAAAAAGGGAGGTAGAAATGGGGAATGGGGAGGTAGGGAAAATGGGTAGGGATGGTAGGGAAAATGGGGGGAATGGGTAGGGGTGTATAAAAAATGGGGATGGGGGGGATCTGGGTAGGAAATAGGATAGAGATGGAGGGGGAAAAATGGGGGATGGGGGGTTAGAAAATGGGTGGGGGATAGGGGTAGGGAAAATAGAGAGGGAGATTGGGGGGAAATGGGGATGGGTAGGATGTAGTAGGGAAAATGGGGATGGGAATTGGGGAAATGATATGGATAGGGGGGTAGGGAAAATAGGTGGGGGATGGGGGGAGGAATAGGATAGGAGATGGGGGGTGGAAATGGGGATGGGGATGGTAGGGAAAAATGATGGGGGATGAAATAGGTGGGGATGGTAGGAAAATAGGATAGAGATGGGGGAAATGGGAGTGATGGGGGGTTGGGAAAATGGGTGGGGAGTGGTAGGAAAATAGGATAGAGATGGAGGGGAAAATGGGGATGGGGATTGAAAAAATGGTTAGGGGAGAAGGGAGGGAGGGAAGAGGGAGGGGAGAGGGAGATGAGATGGGGGAGGCAGGGAGTGGGAATAGGGAGGGTTGGATGGGGGATAGGGGGATGGGAGATAGGGTGATGGGGGAGGGAGGGTAAAGCTGAGACTGATGGGGGACACATGAAAAGGAATGAAAATGACAAAGAAGTGTTTTCGTGTATAGAAAACAGGGATTCTGCGCATTCGAGAGAGACGATCAGAGGTGCTAAGGAGATGCATGGCGAGGATGACTAGGGAGGATCATCAGAGGCTAGTGGAGGCAGGATTACTACACATGCTAACATACTCGACTATCAAGGCCCACGGGGTCATGTTGACGGCCTTGATAGAGCAATGGGACTCGGCAACATCAACGTTTCACCTACTAACATGATGGATGACGGTGACACTTGAGGACGTGTGGCAGATTTTGAGGCTCTCGATATCAAGGTTGTCGATTAGCGAGTGTTGGTCAAAGGAGGCACTAGATGAGTCCATGCACGTTGTGTTTGGGAGTAACGAGCTACTAGTGCAGCGGGGGCAGTTAGATGTGCATAGGATGGTAGGATGCAGGGTGCCAGTACTATCGTTGCACCTGGCCGAGCTGATTAGTGGTATACTACTGTTGGACCGGGGTGGTTGGTATTTGCCTATGAGGTCGGTCGAGGTGATCTGACACATCATCGAGGGCTAGAAGGGGCAGTTTGCATGGGGGACGTGCATATTAGCCCAGCTGTATCGGGACATGCACATGATTTGGTACAAGCAACAGCTGAGTGTGACACATGTGACATTACTACAGGTATGGGCATGGGAGCATATTCGGGTGGCCAGACCAATTATAGTGAGGGTTGGTGATCAGGATGACATGCAGCCGATGGCATGGTGGTGGGGGGCAGAGGCAAGGGCGCTACTGCAGTATCGAGAGGTGCAGGAGGTAGACTTCTGGAGGAGGTAGTTTGATGACATGTAGGCAGTGGACATAGTGTGGAGGCTCTATATGATACGGCGATTCAGGAGGTGGTCGAGGGAGGAGGGGCTACACAATAGTTACTTTTTTACACGATGTTATATTATTGGGAGCAGGCCCTACATAGTAGAGCTGCATCAATCGGATCGAGTGACGAGATAGTTTGGGGTGAGACAAGATATTCCAGCAGGTCGAGTGATGTTTGCACGGTAGGTATGGGAGTGGCCATGGGGAGATAGGATAAACCTGCGCAGTGTATGGAGTGACATTGAGAGACTAGTGTTCAGACCCTATCTGGACAAGCAAAAGGGGCCACGAGATGCAGGGACGATAGAGCGATATGAGGAGTTGTTCGAGCAACATCCCATGGAGCGGATTACACCAGCCGTGCCGATTGAGGAGGCATGAGGATTTAGGCCAGAGGATGAGAGGCAAGTGCGGGTGATTAGGCCACCCAGACTGCCAAGGGGGGACAGAGGAGGACAGGGGGCACAGGAGCAGGTGATAGCTAGGTGGAGGAGGTTACGACAGTGGAGGGGTTGGGGAGGAGACAGAGTAGAGGGGATAGAGGCTGAGACAGAGGAGGTGGGAGGGGCTGGGGCCGATGAGGCAGGAGTGAGGAGGCCGAGAGTCCGAGGAGGATTACAAGGTGCACAGGGTGAGGCTAGCGGGGCGAGAGGGGAGGAGATGGCAGAGGATGAGGTTGAGGAGGGGGCAGAGGATGAGGCCGAGGAGGTGGTGGAGAGGAGGCTAAGAGCCTGAGGATGGAGGCGATAGGAGAGGAGGTCGAGAGCCCGAGGAGGAGAGTCACAAAGGACACAGGGCGAGGCTAGTGGGGCTGGAGGGGAGGAGGTTGGACCAGAGACAGCCAGGACTACCATCGGGCAGGAGGCAGACCGAGCCAGGGAGGAGATTTATAGAGACTTAGGAGGTCAAGGAGAGTAGGAGACAGCTGGAGGCGAGGAGGGGTTCAGAGGCGGAGAGGAGATGGACAGAGATCTAGGAGGATAGGGGGAGCAAGAGATAGCTGGAGGGGAGGAGGGGTTCGGAGGCAGAGAGGAGATGGATAGAGATCTAGGAGGACAGGGGGAGCAGGAGACAATCGGGGCCAGAGGAGGAAAACCATAATAGGGATTTCCTGAGGTGATAGATCTAGACGAGATGGAGAGCGAGGGGGACTCAGCCGAGAGTGAGGGGTACTAGCCACAGGAGATGCAGGTTGACTCAGATGTACATGATGTAGCACCATTAGCAGCAGCACCACCCACAAGGGAGGATCCAGTTGTGGTACTGAGAGAGATGGTGGAGAGACTATGACAGAGCGAGCAGCGAGTGCGGGAGGCAAAGGCAAGGCGGATCGCAGTGGAGGCGGAGAGGGATGAGTGGCGGGCCCGATTTGCGCAGGGTGAGAGGGACTACATGGAGCTAGTCAGGCTAGTGTCAGAGCAGGAGCGGAGATTGGTGGGAAAGAGAGATGAGAGCCAAGATGAGGTCGTGGACCTACGGGCTAAGGTGGAGAGATTGCGGGCAGAGGTGCATAGTTAAAGGATGCAGATGGAGGGAGTGGGTTTGGTAGGAGAGAGGGCAGAGAGTATGTAGAGAGAGCTAGCTGAGCTCAAGGCTCGGGTGCGCACAGTGGAGTCAGAGAGAGATGTGGTACAGGCACAGGTGGAGGTGCTGGAGGCAGGGAGGGATGTGTTACAAGCATAGGTCTAGGTAGCACAGAGCGAGAGGCAGGTGGCTGAGACAGAGGTACAGTCTCTTCGTAGAGAGAGAGATACAGCGATATCACAGGCATCTAGCTTGCGACGAAACCGAGATTTAGCTGAGTTGAGGTTGCAGGCCTTACAGAGGGATAGAGATGCAGCGGTGGTGCGGGAACAGGCCACTCAGAGGGAGAGGGATGCTACAGAGTCACGGATGCAGACATTACGGGGCGAGAGGGATGCCACACGGGCTCACTTGCAGAGGGGACTGGTTGAGGGGGGAGGGTCAGGTACATATGTGCAGGAGCTACACACACAGATACAGGCACTGCAGGCAGAGAGAGATAGAGGCTTAGAGCAGATACAATAGTTGATACTAGCTCAAGAGGCCTAGGCACGGGAGCGGTGGGCGATCAGTGCATATCGTGATCGGTACAGGCATGAGCGGAATGCCGCGAGACTGATAGCCAGGCAGAGAGATGAGTTTATGTAGCAGGCTAGTTATTAGAGAGGGGTATATGATTAGGTGGTTCCAGATCTAGCGCAGCACACGGCACGCTACGTCAGTCAGGCTCCATAGCCACTAGGGCCATCCCAGTCATTAGGGACCCGCACTAGGGGATTCAGTGATTACCAGTAGACTCCATCTCCATACGACAGTTACCAAGGGACACCTACCCATGAGTACCAGGGGACACCTACCCGTGAGTACCATGGAACTCCAGCACACAGAGGGCCAGCACCCAATTCTCCGCAGAGGTCAGACGTGGGCAGCTCACAGTAGAGTAGACAGACGCAGGACATTGATTATTTTTGGCAGATACAGGGTGGATGATTTATGCATGTTGCCAGAGAGCAGAAGTGATCCACATCTCTAAATTTTGTATCTTATTTGGTGATATATGATGGATATGTATTGTATTATGACAGGATGTGTATTATTTTGATTATGTGATGGTCCTTTATTGACATTATGCATGATATTTCCTTTATGTGGCTATATGAGATGATTCATGATGTGGTTCCATATACATATATATACACATGTTTATATGGATGATGGTTTATGCTTTGTGATTTATGTTTTTGATGATTTATGATGTATGGATGCACATGTGGATGGACGATTTATGCATGTTTATATGATTTATGATGTATGACTTATGGATGCACATGTTAATATGATTTATGGATGCACATGTGGATGGACGATTTATGCATGTTTATATGATTTATGATGTATGATTTATGGATGCAAATGTGGATGGATGATTTATGCATGTTTATATGATTTATGGATGCAAATGTGGATGGATGATTTATGCATGTTTATATGATTTATGATGTATGATTTATGGATGCAAATGGTAAATGTTTACAATGCACTTAAATGTTAATAATGACCATTATGAGAATGCGGATAGGTGATAGGCGGATGGAGGATTGCGTTTGCCAAAAACAACCATTAATGTCCTGAGAGGAAGAGGACCTAAGAGAAATAAAGCATGAGAGTACTTGCATGACCGGAATCATAAGCAATGGTCATGATGGAAATGAAAGGTGCATGCAAAGTGGTGGAAATGCAATAAAAATGCGACTTTTTCCATCTTTGGAGCATTGATTTTTACTATAGCGTAGGATACCAAGTACCTTGATATGAAAAATCAAGGCGAACGAGTACCCTACGCATGAAACAAATACAACAAACAAGAAGGTTATTTCAACACCCCGATGTCACGATGAAGTCGGTCGGACCCAGTGTTGAGATAACCACAAACACACAAAGTTGTCCCAGCGTAACACAAGACCTTGGAGATCTCGGTGGGTCTTACGAGGGACAACAGAGAAGACAACAGACAAAACAAACGACCAAGGTATGCCCCCATGTTAGTAGGTCAAAGCACGCCATGATATGATGGATCAAGGCAACCGTG
Source organism: Sequoia sempervirens (assembly GCA_007258455.2). Lineage (NCBI taxonomy): Eukaryota > Viridiplantae > Streptophyta > Pinopsida > Cupressales > Cupressaceae > Sequoia > Sequoia sempervirens. The sequence continues at coordinate 95,102 of VDFB02262682.1, read as the reverse complement.
ACAAGTGATGGGAAGGAACCCAAAATGATAAACAAAATTTGAAAGCATCAAAAGATCATAATCAAGACAACAGGTCCTTTGCCATAGGATCAAGGTGATGGATGTGATTGACGAGGTCTGCTAGGAAGGATTCATTCTGTTGAGACCAAAGATGGATGCAAAGGTAGGATGATCCAGTTGACACAGGATGTTACCGAGGGATAAGATCTTGTAACACTAGGGAGCCTTGTTTATGAAGAATCAGTTAGATGTGGACATAACTTGATGACGAAGCACAAAAGACTGACATAACCTACAGACCTAGGGGCTCGGGGGCCAATCATAGATTAGCCTTGCCTACGTGAAAGTGCAGAGCCCTCATAGTTCCAGAAAAGACCATGGATAAAGCAAAAAGGGGACAAATGGTAACTAATGGTGATGGACAAATGCCCCGGGGGTGAATCAAATGATCAACCTTGCCTACATGACAGCGCAGGGGCAACATAGTTCGACTGATAGTGACGTGACAGGATGGGACCTATGTGATGACCGACACGATGGATGATCCTACCAGATGACACAAACATGACCAACGAAGGGAACAAATGAGACAAGCTCAAAGCGGGATATTGAAAAGCTCAAAAATGGGGGATAGGCTAGATGGGTCGTCCAATGCTCAATCAACATTTACCAAATAGCCGGGGATGAGATGGGTGAGGACAATAGCGCGGCGGAAGGCATAAAATAACTAGGATTTCAGGTAGATAATGATTAAGCTCTCTATGGATAATGCCTGTTACCAAGTTTTCACCATCCATACTTATCCAAGGCGCCACCAAGAGGTGGTTTTCACCATAGGATGAATTTATTTCTCTTGACTATTTTGGATTTTTGATTTTTTTTTTGAGTTTTTTTATTTTGATTTTTTTTATTTTTTGACGAGGTGGGGTAACCAAGTAGATTTTAGGTGTAGAAATTTTTTAGGTGCATGATGTTGATGGGCCCATCAAGGGGGTCTCCTTCAAGAGTAGTCAACCTGTATGCCCCGGATCCATATTTAGCTGCTATGATATAGGGCCCCAACTAGTTTGCCTCAAATTTTCCTTTCTTGTTCCGATCTTGTTGAGTACATTGGTTCTTTTTCAGGACAAGCTCGCCCACCTGGAATTGTCGAGGGTGAACCTTCTTGTTGTAACTACGTTTGAGGCAATTTTGGTATGCTTGGAGATGGTCATATGCCTTTATTCTGCATTCATCTAGTAACTAGCTATGCAAGCCGCACAACACGGGCATCCTCTTCGCTAATAAGGTTCTTCAGAGAGATTCTCAATGACGAAAGTTCAACTTTGATTGCCAAGACAGCTTCAATGCCATACACTAAAGAGTAGGGGGTGGCGCCTGTCGAGGTGTGGATGGATGTATGATATGCCCAGAGGGCAAGATGAATATGGAGGTGCCAATCTCATCCAGTGTTATTGATAACCTTTTTGAGAATGTGGATGAGGGTTTTATTGGTCGCTTCTACCTGACCATTACCCTGGGGGTAATAAGGCGTAGACGAACAGTGCTGGATATGGAAGGTATCGCATAGGTGTTTCATGGCTTGGTTTTTGAAGGGTTTGTCGTTGTCGGAGAGGATGGTGGATGGGATACCATATCTACAGAGAATATGGTAAAGAATGAATTTCAAAATCTGAGTACCGGTGATTTGTGAAAGAGGCATTGCCTCCACCCACTTGGTGAAGTACTCAGTCGTGGTAATTATGAATGTATGGTCGTCGGATGATGGTGGATGAATCTTTCCAATCAAGTCGAAACCCCATTGAGAAAATGGCCATGGTGCCAGGAGGGGCTAAAGATCCTGTGCTAGGGCATGAATTAAATCCGCATGTTGTTGGCATGGGAGACACTTCTTTACAATCTCGCAAGCATCATGTTCCAACGTAGGCCAATAATACCCAGCTCGTAGGATCCTTTTGGCCAAGGCCATACCATTTGAATGTGCTCCACAAACACCGCCATGTACCTCTGTTAGTGTAGCATGGGCTTCGGCCTCATTCAGACATCTCAGGAGGATTCCATCATACCCACGACGATAAAGCGTACCACCAACAATGATGTATCGGGATGAACGATGGATAAAGGATTTACGTTGGTTGCATGTAAGTTCTAGGGGTATGATATTGTCACGGAGGTAAGTATATATGTCTTGGTACCATGGGGAGGCGGGACCTACAATATCACACACCATGTCAGTGTCAGGAACATCATATGCAGGGATTAACAATTGTTCGACAAGAAAATCACACTCTGCTCGATCCTTAGGCATGTTAATCAAAGAACCAATAGTGGCCATGGCATCTGCTGCTTTATTCTGCACTCGAGGGATTTGGTCAAACTGTATGGAGGTGAAATATTTCTTAAGAACATCCACCATGCGTTTATAGGGTAACAGTTTATCATCCTTTGTGAGGAATTCATCATTGACTTGTCTGATAACTAGCAAGGAATCCCCAAAGACTTTCAAATGTGTAATGTGCCACTGTTTTGCAATTCTAAGGCCAGTGAGGAGACTTTCATATTTTGCCATATTGTTGGTACAGGGAAACGCTATCCTGAATGATTTTGGGATATAGTCACCTTGAGGGGTGACTAATAAAATTCCTGCTCTAGATCCATTATGAGTGTATGAGCCATCGAAATATAACATTCAAGTTGGTGCTTCTATCACTGTGTAGATTTCTTCATCTGGAAATTCAGTGTCTAAGGGGTAAGCATCTACCAATGGTGCTTTGGCCAATTGGTCAGCAATAACTTGTCCTTTTTTGGCTTTGCGCTCTACATACTCTATGTCAAATTCACTAAGGAGCATGACCCATTTATCCATGTGGCCAGTCAGAGTGGTTCTAGATAATAGATACTTCAAGGGATCAATTTTAGAGATTAACTTGACTGGGTGACTGAGCATGTAATGGCAGAGCTTCTGTGTACTAAAGACTAGTACAAGGCATGCTTTTTCCATAGGGGAATAATTTAACTCATAGCCAACTAATGTTCGGCTGATGTAATAGATTGCCCTTTCCTTGTGTGACTCATCATGTTGCACCAATAATGCCCCCAATGTGACTGAGGTAGCAGAGATATAGAGCAGGAGAGGTTTTCCCAGAATAGGTACCATCAAAATCGGTGGATGAGCTAAATATTCCTTGATTTTATCGAAACCCATTTGACACTTTGGAGTCCATCGGAAGGTGGAATCTTTCTTCAAAAGATGGGTAAATGGCTGACATTTATCCGTGAGTTGGGCTATGAACCGACGGATGGACTGCATCTTTCCCTAGAGGCTCCGTAACTACTTTACATTGCATGGAGGTGGCATGTCCAGAATAGCCTTTACCTTGGCAAGATCAACTTCAATACCTCTGTGAGAGACTATGAAGCCCAGTAATTTCCTAGATGTGACCCCAAAGACACACTTTTTCGGGTTTAGCTACAACTTATAATGCTCTAACCACTCAAATATCTTCTTCAGGATGGTTGGATGTTTTGCTCATGTTTTGGACTTCCCTAATAGGTCATCAACATAGTCTTCCATGATAATATGGATGAGGTCATGGAAGATAACCGTCATGGCTCTCTGATATGTTGCCCCTATATTTTTGAGACTGAAGGGCATAACATTGTAACATAATGTGCCCCAAGGTGTTGTGAAAGTAGTCTTGTGTTGGTCCTCAGGTGCGATTCGGATCTGGTTGTACCCGAAGAAGCCATCCATAAGGGACAACATCTCATGTCCTGCTGTCAGGTCTACCAACATGTCAATGTTCGACAGGGGGAAGTCATCTTTTGGGCAGGCTTTGTTGAGATCCCTGAAGTCTATACAGACGCGAATGTCTCCATTTGGTTTAGCAACTGGCATGATATTGGAGATCCACTCAGAGTAGTCAATTGGTCTAATAAAACCCACCTCTAGTAACTTCTCCAATTCTTTCTTGACCAACAGTGCGACTTGTGGATACATCTTACGGAGTTTTTGCTTGACAGGCTTGGCATCTGGGCGAATGTCTAAGTGATGCACTATTAAGGCAGGATCTAAGCCTGGCATGTCTGAGTATGACCACGCAAAGTTAATGATCCCCTCTTCGAGTAGTTGCACGATGATCGGATATTCCTGCGCTGAGAGTGACTTAGCTACATAGGTGACCTTAGGGCTTTCAGCAGTCCCCAGATTGACTTCTTGAGTTTCTTCAATCAGAATAGAGGATCAGGTAGAGAACTAAGTTCCCATAAGGGGAAGATGAACATCTCCATCTTTTGGTGCCTCTTCAAGGTTTTCGCCATCAGATGCATCCTTTATTTTTACTTTTTCAAAGTCAAGAAGTGCCTTAGGGAGGTTTTCACTAGATGACCGTTTGTTATTTTTCCCATTCTTACTTTTACAACTGGAGTGTTCATCCTCCCCCAATACCATGAGGTTGACATATGTATCCGCCGACATACTAACAGGTGTGTGATTACATAGGTCCCAATCGATAAGCTCAGGATGGTAGAGGGATAGGCTAATAGTGCAGACGGATAGGCATTCAAACATGGAAGATAGGTCGGCGTGATTGACATCATCATACGCACGTATGATGGATTCTTCCTCAGGTATGTCTTCCAATGAGCCATTGTCCATAGCTACACCATTGAGAGCATTAGACGATGTTTCGAGGCCTTTCTGCTTTCTGTCATACCCAATGCCCACATTTTTTGGTAGCAGAGATGTATCAATAGGTTGTAACCACCCTTGTTCTTGCTTTCCCAGGCCCCTGCCTTGATAGTTATGCTTTTCCACGAACTTTGCTGGCCAGGGGTACTTTTCTTGAAAGTATTCTTTGAGAGGAGTTTCTGGCTAAGGCTCTTCTTGGTATACCCATTGGCTTATGTCTTCTTCGAGTGCATCTATCTTGAGACTTGGGGATACGAAAGTGGTGGTAGGGATGTTTTTGCCACAGAAGGTGACAGTCTTGTCCTCCTTTGGGGTAGCATGGGAAGGTTGACCATACTCATGTGGCGATGGTGGAATGGTCACTATATTAAGAGCAGTATGCATTTCGTACTCGCCACAACCTTTATCAATGATCTGGACTTTTGTGAATGTAGGCTCAGTGGTGGAGGATGGAGTGGTTTTTGCAATGGGTGGTGGATTAACGGATGATGACTGAGATGCCCCCATTTCAACCCCAGGACAATAATGTAAATGGGTAAATGATGCCTCTAGAGCGCAGCAATATTTGAATGGTTGGGGGTCGGCATAGATGGTAACCTCTTGTCCGTTGACTAGGAATTTGAGGCACTAATGGTAGGTAGAGGGTACAGCTTGCATAGCATGGAGCCATGGACAGCCGAGGAGGAGGTTATATGGCAAGTCTAGATCAAGGACATGGTAGGTGATGTACTGAACCACTGGTCCCACTTGGACAGGAAGATTGATGATCCCTTCTGAATTCCTTTCTGCATTATCATAAGCCTTGATTGTAATAATATGATTACTTAAATTTGCTTGGGTATACCCCACCTATTTTATGAACTTTAGAGTGCACAAGTTGAGGGCAGAGCCATTATCTACCAAGACTCTTTTTATTTTATGGCGGGCAACCACAACTTCGGTATGCAAGGGGCGATTGTGATTGGTATCAATGTCGGGCATATCATTCTAGTTGAAATGCAGTTGGTGAGATGAAGCTAGGTGTCCTACTAAGGCCTGAAACTGTGTGGGATCAATGTTATTAGGCACATGGGTTTCCTACAAGGCTCTATTAAGGATTTCTTGATGCACGGGGGAAGACTTAAGTAAATCCAAAATGGAGATATGTGTAGGGGTTCTTCCTAAGTGATCAAGGATGTTGTACTGGGAGGTCACAGGAGTCGATTGGGCGGGTGCAGAGGCTACAGGAATGGTGATGCGGGCTCGTCGTGTGGTAACAGCACATTGAGGGTCTTTAGTTTTGACATGTATCATGGATACACGAGGTTCTACCTGCTCAATGTAATGAATAATGCCCTCGTAATTGAGAGGTACATTCTTATAGCTCACATTATTTATGCTATTGTTTTGAGGATTATTGTTGGAGGTGCTTGGGCTCGGGTTGTGATTTGGAAAGGCATTTTGATAGATCTACAACTGAGCATTGGATGATGGAGCTTGACTAGGGTCAACCTTGATATCACCTCAATATATGAGGTCTTGGACATAGTTTTTCAGACCCTGACACTTATTCAAAGAGTGCCCTTTAATTTTGTGGAACTCACAATATTCATTTTACCTAAACCATGCGGGCTTAGGTTTGGATTCGTCTAGTGGCTTGGTGATGGGGTACATGATCAGATAGCTGATCTGCAACAACTTATTGAAGACGACACTCAAGGGTTCTCCTAGTTGAGCATATCGGCATTTAGTGTTCCCTTGGTTATTTTGATTGGACTGTTGGGGAGGATGGGGTGTCCCTTGCGGTACGGATATGACATTAGGTACAGATTGTTGTTGTTTCTGGGATGCGTTGGCCACGTGGACATGTTTAGTATCAATGACCCCATCATTGACTGCATTCTTGTTCTTGTTCCAGAAATGTGGCTTGTCGTTGAATGACCTTTCCTTATCTTGATTGTATATCTTGATGTGCCCCTTAGCAATAAGGGCATGCTCAAGGATAGGTCCCTTCTCCACCACCTCCGCAAAAGTGGTGACGCAATGTAATCGGAAGTTATGAGCCATGTCAAGATGGGAGTTCTCCATGAAGAGGGTGACCATGTCCTTTTCTTTCAAGGGAGTTTCCATTCGGCTTGCCAGGGCACGCCACCTCTGGAGGTAGCTAGTAAAAGTTTCCCCTTCATGTTGTTTCTCCTTGAGAAGATCTAGGGTATCAGTATCTTTCTCCAAGTTGAAGGAGAAGTAGGAGACAAACTTTTCTGACAAGTCTGCAAAGGATTTTATAGATCCCTTTTCGAGGGTCATGAACCACCCTAGTGCGTTGCTTCCCAGACTTTGAGGAAACAGGTGCAAGAGATAGTTGTCATTGTGGATAACTTCTTGACACTAGGAGTAGAACTCCTATAAGTGGGCCTTAGGATCCTTGTTCCCCTTATATTTGTCGAACTTCAACATCTCAAAATGTTTGGGGAAGGGAATCAATGAGATGGAGGGATCATACAGATATGGGCATATATCTTCAAACTTGAACGATTGTTTTCTAGTCCCTGCCTGGAGATCCTTCAAAGTGGCTTTGATTTCAAGTATGTCTACATTGACTAATGTGTTGGATGGATAGTGATGGTAGGATGATTATGGATTCTGAGAGGATGTTTGGGGATGGGTGTATGGATAATGAGGAGGTGGTACCTCCTGCTGATATGCCAAGGGACCTTGTTGATAAAAAGGTTGTTGTTGTGAGGTGGGATATGGATTGGTTGGGTAGTTGTGGGGGGCGTATGGTTGGGAAGTATGGAGAAAGTGTTGTTGATTAGCTTTCGGATATTGGGGGTGTTGATATGACTGTTGCGATGCCCCATAGGAGGGTTTTTGTTGATATTGTTGCTGGTTGTAATAGTTGTGGTGATGGGGTGGTTGTTGATATTGTTGTTGATGCATAGTTGGCGGTTGTGATGGGCGAGGTGGGAGGTTATGTTGTGGTTGCACTTGCGGGCGTAAAATGGATGCAAGGAATAGAGATATAGTTAGGGCTAAAGGCCGAGGTTGATTTCCTTGTGGTTGATGTTGTGATGGTTGTGTTGAAAATAGGGGATTGGTCAACCAATGATTGTTGTTGAGGTGGAGGTGCGATTGAGATGTTGCGCAAGAGAGGTTGTTGAGCACTAGTGGGAGCGTAGGATTGGGAAGGTTGTTGGGATACGAATGATGATGCTGGAGGGATGTTAGATTGGGGGGCTGTTGAGGTATGAATGATGATGGTGGAGGCTATTGAGGTATGAACGACGATGGTGGAGGAATGTTGGATTGGGATAATGGTGGAGGATTGAATGATGATGGAGGAGGGATGTTGGATTGGGACAATGGTGGAGGGTTGAATGACGATAGAGGAGGGATGTTGGATTGGGGAAGCTATTGAGATAGGAGTGACGATGGTGGAGGATTTGTAGCCCCAGGAGGTGGGGGTAAGGCAGTGAAAGGGTTGCCCCCTGTGTTGACAAGAGGCAGGTTCAAAGGGGGTGGTGCTGGTAGCATTAATGGTTGGTGTTGCGGGATGTTTTGCGACATGCCATAGGCAAAAGGATCATTGGGATTGATGGTTTGGGGTGTCCCCATGACCGAGATGGTGGGATGTGTGGTATTGCCAATAGGATACAGGATAGCATTGCCAAACTCAGGTTGATGCCAACCTTCTACGGAAGGAACGTTGGGGACATGCGAGCTACTAGGGATGTCATGTGAACCCTGGGGTACATTAGATGTGGAGGTTCCATACTTGGATAAGTCAACACCTGATGGAAACTTGACACCTTTGTCAATCAAGTGAGCCAAGATTTTGTCACCATGTCTTTCAAAAAGGTGTTCTTTCATTTGTGCATTAACAGGGTTGCTGAAATGTTCCTCTAATGTGAGCTCGGGTTGATCAGCCATGTTTTCCTCCCCAGGTGGTGATGTGTTTTGACCATCCACATTGGATTGTGATGAGGTGCCATTGTGAGGATCATGAGGGATATTGGCACCATAGTTTGGATCTGATGAGATGTTGACCGTGTTGGTGGGATTTTGAGGGTTGTTCGATTGGGCATTCAGGGCTTGTTGGTTGGCCATTATCTTTGCTTGTGATCAAGTTTGAACGGGCATGCAAGGTGATGAAGTAGATCAAGATTTTAGAAACCTTGATGATGAAAGATTGATTCGATTTTGATGGGAGATTAGTTGATGATGATTGGCTAGGCCGACGTGGATTGGCTTGATGGGATCGGATTGGATTGATCGGTAGATGTTTGATTAACCTAGATTTTGGGTTTTGATCTGAATAGGTTTGATGGTGTAGGGATCGGATTAATCCGATGATTAGGAGTGATGATAAGTATGATGAAGACCAAGATCCACAACCGAGTTTAAGAGGGATCCTTGGTAACACTAGGTATTGATTGAAAGGTGGATGTATGATAACAACACCGAATCGGACTTGAGATAGAAGTGGATTGATTGGGTCGAAAAGGATAACTGACTTAAGACAGATAGCAGTCCTAAGCCAGCTATGATGATTGTGATTAGGGATAAATACCTAGGTCAACTTGGATGATAACTCCAATGAGGTTTATATGGAATAACAGAGATCGGAGATGGAAGCGGAATTAGGATGGATGGGTAACGTCTTAGCGTGGATGAATGGCTCTCGAGACAAGCAAAAGAGTGTTTAGGATAAATGACCCTTAGAATGAAGGGATGGAGGCTCGAAATGGACGTTTAGAAGCTTTTTTTGGATGTTAAATGGTCGTATTGATGTTCAAAATAGAGGGGTAATGAGTGCCAAGTGACAATGTAGGCTGGTCAAAAGTCAGATCCGCCACAGCTTTAGGATAGGTCCACCACTGCATTGGGATAGGTCTGCCACTGCACCTGGACAGGTCCGCCACTGCACAGAGACAGGTCTGCTACTGCATAGGGACAGGTCTGCCACTACACTAGTACAGGTCCACCACTACACAGGGATAGGTCCGCCACTGCACTGAGACAGGTTTGTCACTGCACAGGGATAGGTCCGCCACTACAATGGGACAAGTTTGCCACTGCACAGGGACAGGTCCACCACTGCACTTGGACAGGTCCACCAAAGGATAAGGTCAAGTCCACCAAAGGATAATTTTAAGCTTGATGTTTTGATGGATGGGTAAGGCAAAGGACCCAATATATAGCAATCATAAAAAGACTTGGCCAAACTGATAATCACTGGTTTTTGCACAAGAAAGACAATGCAAACAACACAACCCTAAGATTAGTAGAAACGGGTATGGTCAATGAAGTCTTCTACTCTAGGATGCACATGGTTTCTAAGGAGTCCTCGATATACACCCAGTACGTGAGGCCCAAACCGTGAACACCAACCCATTACAAGCGTGAGTCGGGAACCTTAGCGAGATACTAAAGGCTCAGACCAACTCTTCACGTCATCCCGACACTTCACCAATTACAACGTGGTTGGATTGAGGTACAGCTTTTGCTCTCCCCCCTTTATATACCCCACCGGTACGCGTGGTTGGAATCATCCCTTGGGGTGATGAAATCCCCAAGCAGGTCCCACTAAGAAAGAGAAAAATGGGTGACTCAAAAGGACTTGGAAAGCTACGATTTCTCATCACCCAGGATCGCCAAATGGTGCAAGGGGATTGGATACGTCAAATAGCTTTCCCAAACATGCCAAGCAAGGTTTATTGACCCCTCTTTTAATTAAGCTATGTGCCTATTTTACCAAAAGACAATCGAAAAAGAAACTTGGGAATTTTACCTTCTGGAGGACAGGTCCGCCACTGCCCTAAGACAGGTCCGCCACTACACTGGGACAGGTCTGCCACTGCACTAGGATAGGTCTGCCACTGCACTGGGATACGTCCACCGCTGCACTGGGATAGGTCTGCCACTGCAGGATAGGTCTGCCACTCTAGGACACATCCACCACTCTGTCAGGATAGGTCCACCACTCTATAACCTGGACCTGCAAAAATGCAAAAAATAGCAAACATGAAAGAAAGAGACCCGTTTGTGGGTCCCACTGGGTGTGCCAGAAATGTGATAGGTCAAAATAGAGTGTTAGAAATCAAGCAACAAGAAAAAGAGTGCAAATAAACAACTTAAACAAACTAAACCTCAAGATTAGCCTAAGTTGGAAACAATGCAAGACAAAGCAACGAAATGGAACTTTATACCTTGTGTTGATTCGATCCTTTGGTTGGCCCTTCGATCTTTGGTGTGTATGCTCCTTGGATGGCAAGTAGATGCGAGCTAAATGATGTTGTGAGGATGATTGCAAGTGGATGAAATCATGAAAATGGCTAAGTATGAGTTGAGAAACAAAATTGCAAGAGTTTGGCTAGCAAAATGATCTCCCCAAAATGAGAGAAAAGAGGGGGTATTTATAGGATTTTTGAGAGTTCCTAGGGGAAATGAAGGGCCAAGATTGAGCCACCAAACATCAAGATGTAGGGCTAAGGTGAGTTGAGAACTCACAAGCCCTCACATCTTGACATGTGGTGTGTGATGAATCCCTAAAAGGTGAAGTGGACATGAGGTGGAAGGAGAAGGACATGACATGGAGAGGGGTACAAAGTACCTTGGGATTGGACAAGATCTCCTCATAAAGGAGGTCCTTGTCCCCATGTGGGTGAGAGGACATGTGAGGAATTAAAAATTCCTCAAATATTCTCATGGGGAGATGGGAAAGAATAAAGAATAAGTGAAGGACATGTGGGGATAAGAGAAGGAATTAAAAATTCCTTTTGGGTGCCTTGGGGGAGTAAATGTGAATTAAAAATTCATAGGGAAGTGGAGTGCCTTGTCCAAAAGGAGAATCCTTTAATAAGGTTGACTCAAGGACATATGCCATAAATAGGATGAGGATTAGGTTAAGCTAATCCAATGATCAAGGTTGTGAAAGTACTCAGTTAGATGGACTAATGACTTATTAGAAGCAAGTGGGAAATTATGGAGGATGTGACCTTAATTATGATTAAGGGTGTGCACATGCTAACCCTAGTTAATTAGAAGAAGATGAAGTAACTAAGATGGATTAGGGACCAACTTGCAAAAGTTGGAGGATGTGACCATGAGAGAGAAAAGAGGAATGAAAAAATGAATTTTAATTTAAAAGGGGAATATGACTAGATTAAATAAAAGGGGATATTTATTTAATTTAGAGGAGGAAGAGGGGTAAAGTATTAAATTAAATACTTTAGGACCTTTGTGCAAGATGCAGGGTATTAATTAAACAGCTGGTTTAATTAATATTGACAGAGGGGATGAGCAATCAGATGAATAAGGAGACACGTTTGATCATATGGAAGTGATCAAATTAGACGTCTACAACAACTACTCATGGCCTCCCTCCAAGGGATCCTAGTCTACTTCCTCTCCCTCTTCAAGATTTCAGGTTCCATTGATGAAAAACTTAAAAGAATCCAAAGATCTTTCCTTTGGATTGGTGTTGAAGAGAAAAAAAGGATAGCTCTTGTGAACTGGGACACTGTCTACCATCCTACAAGTCAAGGGGGTCTGGGAATTAGAAATATTACAAATTTGAACAAGGTCCTCATCACCAAGATCAGTTGGAATCTGGTGTTGGGAAACGTTTAATGGTGCAACATAATGAAGGCTAAGTATCTAAACCAGGGACACTTTTCTAGGGCCCTGGATCTAATGGGTATCCCCTTTGGGTCAAAAATTTGGAATAATATTCTAAAATTCAGATCTCTTTTGAAGGAAGGTATTAGATGGAAAATTGGGAATGGGATATCAATAAAATTCTAGGAGGACTGTTGGCTTGGGGGCAGACCCCTTGCTGACAACAATTTCAATATTTTGTGGGAACATACTAAGGAACACGTTGATACTTATATTGTGGATTATACTACACCCAGAGCCAAATGAAAAACTTTAGAATTGAGTTTCTTGGATAGACCTGACCTCCTCCCTGAGGTTGCTAAGCTTCAGGATCTTTTAGATAAGGTAAGACTTCCTCTCTTTCCTAGGGAGGATAGGGTTTTCTAGACAAAAAATCAGACTGGGGTCTTCTCTATTAAGTTTTCTTACCATTTGTTGCTTAAGTTTGATGGTGATGAGTATTGCTGGAAGAAGGTGTGGAACTCTCAGCTCATCCCCAAAATCAACTTCTTTTGGTGGGCCTCCGTTCATGGTAAAATTTTAACTATTGATAACCTTGTCAAAAGGGGATTCCAATTTCCCAATAGGTGCACCCTCTACAAATCGAATGAGGAGACAATCTCCCATCTCTTTATCCACTGTCAATTTGCTTCCCAAGTTTGGAAAAATGTCTTACAAAAGCTCAACATCCATTAGGTTTTTGATAGAAATATTCATCAATTTGTCTTTAATTGGAGGTGTCCCTCTAAACACCCTTTAATCAGGAAACTTTGGCAACTTATTCCTTCTCACATTTGTTGGTATATGTGGAAAGAAAGGAACAATAGGATTTTCAAAGAGAAGAAGAATAGTGTGGACACTCTGTTGATAATCCTTAATAAACTCCTTTTGGATAACATTTCGATTTTCCAGTGGAAGATCCCTAATTTCCCTCCAACAGGCTAGGATAAAACTATGGAAAAAATTTGGAAGTTGGCTAGTGACTTCCAAAAGTTTGATAACTCCAAGAAGATTGTCAGAAACAATACAAAATAGAAAACTCCCAAACCACCCTGGTTTAAGCTAAATTTTGATGGGGCGGCCAGAGTTGGGAAGGTTGTTGGGGGTGGTATCATCAAAGACCATAATGGTTGCTTAGTTGTTTCCTATTCAGGGAACTTGAAGGATCACACTAGTAATCAAGCATAAAGTATGGTGCTCCTCTAGGACCTCAAAATTGCATTGTCACTCAGTGTTAAGTCCATGGAAATTGAGGGTGACTCAAAACTAATTGTGGAAGCCACAAAAGGATCAATAGTTGTTGAATGGTCCATCCAAGGGATAATTGAAGACATTTTCTCTCTTCTTACTAGTCTTTAGGAGTTCACTATTCAGCATGTCTACAAGGAAGGAAATGTGGTTGTTGACAATCTAGCTGTGGTTGGTCTTGATCAGGAACGGCTACAGTGCTGGAGGAAAAAAGAGTCTTTTCCCCCTTCTGTTGTGGCACTTCTAAGAAAGGATATTAATGAAATTCATCATGGTTTCTAAAAAAATCTTTCTAACCTTGGTGTGGTTGTTACTAACTTTTGTTAGTAATGTGGGTGCGAGTTTTTATTTAAATAACTAGTCATTGTGTGGGAAGATTGCTTGGGAGAATTTTCCACATGACATGTAAGACCTTTATTGGATCACCTTTGGGACTCGTCATATTGATCCTAATGACCGATGGGGTCGTTATTTTTTGAACCCCCTTGACTTTTGTGATGATCTTTGTAGACTTACAGATTTTGTTCAATTTTTTGGGTTGTCTGGATTTATTACCACTATCATTTCCTTTCATGCCTCAGACTCCTCACATGAGGGAACTGCTAAACCTATGATGGCTACGGGAAGTTTCATTTATCTCCATCCTTTATTATTTTACAAGTTACCTTTTTTCGACCACTTTTTTGCGATCTATTCTAAATTTGGTTTTTATTGTATCCACCCTGCTATTTTTCTGCCTTTCACTGTTCTAGTTTACCGCAAAAATTATGTTGGAGCTATGGGTGGGGACCAAGTGCATTTGGAGCCAGATAAGTGTGATGAATGGAATGAATATGGCACCATCTAGCATATATGCAAGGAGGGCATAATTTCTCAATATATGGAATGCATGACTGGCCATGATGAGGGCCTCTCCAGATAATTTGTCACCTCTTGGAATGCCAGAAGGGTCACTATTGTTGGAATTTCCTTTGAAATCGATGAGGAGGTCATCACTAAAGCAATGGGACTTGCTCTAGATGGGCGTACATGGAATAAAACCACCAAAGTTGCTAACCAAACCAGCCTCAACCTATTCTTCTGAGGCAACAAGAAACCTATCAAGTTGTGTGGGGGCTATGACCGCGAGGTGCTTCTTGAGCCATGGGACAAAATTTGCATGGTGGTGATGAAATAATTCACCCTCGAGGGAAGATACAGTGTGTATTACTACTACCATTTCAAATTCCTCAATCACCTTAGAATCTACTATAATATTTCCATTCCATTTTTTCCCATTCATTCTCTTGAAAGTACTGTGTTTGATGTGGTTGAAGCCATGAATGCGAATAAAAATTTTACCATCCTCCACCAAGGGTTGATGTCTAGAATCTACCATTTTCACCTATCCCTTTTCCCTCCTTGACCCATCACTACTAAAGAGGCTCTGGTTTCTTCTGCTCACCCATTTGCTAACATTATGGACACCCCTGGCCCTAGTAAGAAAAAATACATTAAAAACCCTGCCACGAAATCCTCTCTATAGGAAACATTCCTCTCTCAATGGCCTGTGGTGAAGAATAAAGATAAAAAATGCATAGCTTCCACCCTGAAAACTAAGGCTAAAGCCTCCAAGAAGACAATATTCAAACTTCAACAAATTGACTGTGACATTGAGATCACCGAGGAGACTAGTACCCCTCGCGGGTCAAATAGACTGGTAATCAAGCAAGAAAAAAGTGAAGAGTTTTGAGGCCTCAAATTCTAACAATGGGGACGAAAGTGAGAGTAAGAGTAAGGAGGAAAAGGATGTGGAGGAGGAGGCTCTTTTGGTTTCTACTAGTAGCTCCTCCCATATTTCTAAAAGTCTTAAGAGGGGTCCTACCAGCATTAAAATCAAGGAGGTCAAGTCTTGGGCCTTGAACATTGTTGAAGGAAAGGCTCTCATGGAGAAAGCTTGTAGTAAACAATATGTTTTCTAGCAGGAGGTTGATAACCTTAAAAGAAAAGTTGAGAGTTTGGAGAAAAGACTGCAAGATGTTACACATTTTGTGCTAAAGATTATGCACAAGTCCGCCACTACTTTATGTCCACTACAGAAGGACAAGTCTATGGAAAATGTGGAGGAAGAAGCCACCAACAAGGGACTTCTTAAGTTCCTCATTGAAGATTGGGCTACTATAACTTTATTTAAGCCATGCAACAGGAAAAAGGATCAGTTTTTGGGGGGTTTTGGTTTTTTGAATGGTGTTGGTTGTATTAACCTTCATTTATGTTGTATTTTGTTAAAGACATTGTCAATTTTTTTTGTTTCCTTATGACTAGTATGACCCTTGGTGCTCCATAGCTAAGACTGTTTTAAATCATGTTTTCATGATGGACATTACTAGTAGTTTTAGTTCTTATGTTAGTTTTTGGGATGTTTTTGATATGATCTGCTAAGGGTGATGGTTTGGTTTTTAGAGCTGTTGTTACTCATATATGTTGTTAGTGTTACTCTATTGTAGATGGTCGGCGGTGCCTTGTATTAAAGGGATAGCACCCTTATTTTTCTACTTTTTATATCAAAAACAATCCCCTAACTATCAATTACCTATTTATGAAATAAATCAATTTACTTAATTAATTACTCAATTCATTTACCTATAACAAAATTAAATACCCATTTTAATAATAATTATCCAATTAAAATATTTTATTAAATAATATTTTTATTTCTCACTATCATATAATTTATCACCTATAATAAAATCAATCTTTTGCTAATAACCATAATATAATATATGTATATATATAGATATATATATATAATTATCAAAAGCAATCACAATAACATTATCAAATTTCAAATCACAAATTATAGCCTAAAGGCATACTGCAAGAAGCATTGACACAGAAGAGGGGAGGGCACCCGGCCCACCCAACCATGGCTGGGCTGGGTGCCAAGTATAGGAGCATAGGCGTTTGAACTAATTTGATAGAAGATCTCAAGGAAATCTCATCTCATGGAGTGAAATGATAGCATGATATGCGTAGATTGTATTTTTTGAAAAGGCTTAAGAATCTTTCAAGGAATGTAATTGGGAGGTGTAAATTGATGTCATATCATGGAATGCAATGTTTGTAGGATATATGCAGAGAGGCTCATGGGTGAAGGAGGCTGAGGGGCTGCACTATGTTTAAGCATATATTCCAAGAGAAAATACTCGAATTAATGCATCATATTAAAAGATCAACCATTTTTAGGAGATGCACATGAATCATATACTAGTAACAACATTGGAAAACTCGAACATCTATCATACATTGCTCCAAGAAAACATAACTGATCGAAACACATGAAGTGGGAAGAAAATATGACATTGAGTATTTTCGCACAACCAAGATACTCAAACATTCATGAATGTAAAACAATAGATCCTTCATTGGTGCCCTTATAAAATTTGAGGAGATTTTGATACAGAATATTAGAAGATAGAATTTATCATTAAGCTGAATGATCACAAAAGATCAAAATCCAACCTAGATCCAATGCTTGGTAGGGACAGAGATTTGATGCTGAGCTCCGAAAATTCCAACTTCTGATTCCACAATCCAAAATTCCCAAAAACCACAATTCCCAGCAAAATCAACAATATCAAAAAAATTATAGACAAACTTCTTCCTCACCAAAAAAAAAAACAACCAAATCCCCCAAAATCAAAACATTTATAGGAAGAAGAAGGTTGTCGGTTGTACGAGAAAACCAACCAACTATCAAATGGATTAAAGTAATTTTTTAATTTATTAAATCAATAGTTAATTAAAAGCATTTTATTTTAAAAATCATAACAATGAAATATGATAGATATCCAATTTTACACAAACGAGTACAACCATTTACCCAACATTTACGAACACCTTATAATTAATTATATAACCTGACTTTATAATTTATTGCCTTATTATTATTATCTATTAACTATAACATTACATTATTATCTTATTTTATTATTAACTATGATTATATATTTATATATTTATTTATCAAAGTATACCCCTTTTACTTAGCAATTTATTTTAATGCATAAGTTAACCAAAGGAATTTTATCAGACAATTTAAATTAAATCAAATCAAATGCCAAATAATTACCTAACCACTATCCAAGTTCGAAATACAAACCTCAAGCAATGCTAACTGACCACTAACAATACTGATCAAACTGACAAGGTGCTAGACTGAATACTCATCCTCTTCAAGGATGATGGCTAGTGTAGGGGACCAAATGTTATCTCTGATCAACTAATCCATTAGGTTCAAGGCACACTCAGACGTGTCAGTTTAGGTGGAGTCAATGCCTAGTATCTTCAACCTGCTGGTTGTGCATATATATATATATATATAAACAGACACACTATGAAAGGGAATCATAACATCGCAGGGTACTCAGAAGTGAGTGATGTGACCCTATCTCTTTCACCCAATCACATCAATAAGAACAATACCCAATAATCGAATCAACTCATATAAAAATGAACTACATAGTAATTAGAATAAGATCAATCACATGATAATCACATAATAGTCATGATAAGATAGTCACATATTGCTCATGATAGAGTTAGTCCTCATAATCAAAACAGATCTCTATAGTCACTTGAATAAAACCATATGCTAATCATAACATGTGCATAAAATATCAAGTAACAAAAGTGTCATCAATGGCATCATCATAACAATGAATCAAACATCATATAATGTATCATAATGTCTCATCATAAAAAAGATCAACTGTTAATCTATCAGAGAAATAGTATGAGAGGCACTACATCCTCCCCCTTTAGTATCATACTTACTCTAGGAATTCTACAAACAAGAAAGGGTACAACTCTTGCATTTGAGATGCATCCTCCCAAGTGGCCGAAGACTCATCATTAGGATCCCACTGGATCCTCACCTACTTAATGTCTTGACCCTTGAGGGTGAGTCTCATGTGCTACAAAATTCCCATGAGCTCCAAAACCAACTACCCATCCTCTATTTGCAAGGCATTCCATTCAAGTACATGTGAAACATCTGGATGGTATAGCCTAAGAATAGAAACATGAAATATGTTGTGGATACACAATAGAATGGGCAACAAAACAAGATGGTACGCAACAGGGCCAATCCTCTCCAAAACCTCGAATGGACCTACAAAATGTGGTGTGAGCTTAGAGCCCTTTCCATAGTAGATCATAATCTTTCATAAACATACCCGCAAGAACACCTGGTCACCAACAAAAATTTGGCGATCAACTCTATGATCATCTGCATACTTATTTTTTTTATCTTGTGCTACCACCAAATGTTCTCTAATAAAAAACAACTTGCTGCTCCATCTCCTAAAGAATCCCTAGTCCTAGGAGGACTCTATCCTCAAGATGATCCCAACTCAGTGGGGTCCAACAAGGATGACCATACAAGGCCTAAAAAAGGGACATACTGATAGAACTATGGTACCCATTGTTATACGCAAACTCCACCAAGTACAAATAGTCTTCCCAATGAGTCTGCTGATCGATGACATACATTATGAGCATATCCTCAAGGACCTAATTGACCCTCTTTTTCTACCTATCTGTATTTGAGTGGTAAGCTAAACTAAAGTTCAACTAAGTCCCCAACACATGTTGCAAGGACGTCTAGAGTGGTAACGTGAATATTAGATCTCTATCAGAGATGATCCTACGAGGAATCCCATGCAATTTGACTATATCCTCCATAAAAATATTAGCCACTAAAGAAGCATTATAGGAAGACCGAAGAGGAGAGAAGTGTGCCACCTTAGTTAACCTATCCATGGTGACCATGATGGTGTCATGATGACGAGAAGATACTGGCAAGCCTACTATGAAATCCATAGAAATAACATCCCATTTTCATTTTGGGACAAGATGTACCTGATGAAGACCTATGCAATTTGATGTTATGCCTTAGCCCTCTTGCACTCTAAGCACCTCAAGACAAAATCTACAATGTCCCTCTTCATCCTAGACCAAAAATACAACTAATGGAGGTTTGCATGCATCTTCTTGACACCTGGATGAGTTGAGTAGGGTGCCTGATGCACCTTTAACATAATTAGGGTACAAAGACCCTTTGATGGAGGAACATAGATGCAACCTAAGTTCCACAAGATACCATCCAACTCAAGAGAATAACCTGCATACCTTCCCTCCAAGGCTCTTCCTAACTCAATCTCTAACTTTTCCTCCTAATACCAACTGTCTACAAGAAGCACTACAAGGATCTGACCCCTCAAATCTACTCCAAGAGTAATTGTTGAAAGCTCATGCCTCCACCAAATAAGATAATTTTCCACAACATTCTCCTTACCTTGAATATAGTTCACCTCAATTTCATACTCGCACAAAAACTCCATTCACTACCTCTACCTAGCATTCAGGTTTGGTTGTGTAAATATGTACTGTAAACTATGGTGATCACTATGCAACTCAAACCGATGCCCTAATAGGAAATGTCTCCATTGCACCAAGGCATGAACAATGGTAGCTAACTCCAAGTCATGTGTAGGATAGTTCAACTCATGATCCTTGAGTTTGCGAGACTCATAGGATATCACATGACCATCCTGCATCAATACACACCAAAAAATCTCCTGCGGGATTAGGAATTGCCAAGATGGGTGCATTAGTCAGACTCTCCTTAAGAGTGTGAAAGGCTACCTAACACTATTTTGACCAGAAGAACTTCCTCCCTTTCCTCTGAAGGGAAGTGATAGGGTGAGCTATCCTCAAAAAACCTTGCAAAAACTGCTGATAATAACCTACTAAGCCCATAAAGCTATGAACTTCTGAAACATTAGTGTGATAGGGCCAATCCATGATGGATTGGATCTTCAAAGGCTCCATGACTATTCCTTCTCTTGAAATTGCATGCCCCAAATATCTCACCTTTGTCTGAATGAATTCACATTTTGCCAAATTTGCATATAATTGATTCTCCCTTAGATACTGCAATACCTATTGCATGTGCTTCTTGTGCTCCTCCATAGTCCTAGAATAAACCAGAATTTCATCCAGGAACACAAGGAAAAATCTATCAAGATAGGTGAAGAATACTCCATTCATCAAGCTCATAAATATAGACAATACATTTGTCAACCCAAATGGCACAAAGGTGAACTCATAGTGCTCATAGCCAATACAAAATGCAGTCTTATGAATGTTTGCTACATAAATATGAAACTGATGATACCCCAACTTTAGGTCAATGTTTGAGAACACTTTGGCTCCCTTGATCTAATCAAAGAGTTCAATGCTTAGCAAGGGATATCTACTCTTCACAGTCACCTTATTCAGCTGTCAATAGTCAATACACAACTGAAGAGATATGTCCTTTTTCTTCACAAAAATGATTGATTCTCCCCAAGGAGGGACACTAGGATGAATGAACCCCTTAGCCAACAACTCCTCTAGATGTAAACAAAGCTCCTTAAGCTCCTGATTAGTCATTTGATACAAAGATTGAGAGATAGGTTTTTTCCTGAGAAAAAGATCTATCCTGAAGTCAATGTCACACTTAGGTTGCATCCTTAGAATTTTAATGGGGAGGGTGTCTGCAAACTCCCTAGGAATAGGATGATCATTGAAGGAAACCTCTTGACTCTCTTCTGACTCCAAATCATTAACCATCACAACAAACAACTAGAAACCCTAATGCATACATCTCTTTAATTGCATAATAGAAATCATATGCAAAGAGATGGGTCTTTGAATGCCAACTACCTCTACCTCCCTGCCTGAATCATCGAAACACTACACTGATTTGTGTCAGTAATCTATAACTACCCGATGAGCATCCAACCAATCCATACCCAACACTAAGTCATAAGATCCTATGTAACGCCCTGCCACGCAACCCCAAAGAAAACTAATACATCTAACATTTATGGTACAATTTTTTTTTTAAACTATTAAAGTGTATAAATTATTGTATACATTAAATTTAAAAGATTATAAATTAAACACCTAAGTCCTTTGGGGTACATGAGATGACATTACGTAGCTAACCCATTCATTCACTTAACTTCAATTTTAAACATTAATAAATGATAAACAACGTGACAAAAATAATCCATATAATACCATACACACAAATTACATTAAATTAATCATATGAAGATATAAAGTACATATTTCCACAAATACAACATAACATTGACAGTATTTAGATATGGTAATTCAAGAATGATTTACATAGTATGACAATACATTACATCAATCTAATAGTACATCTCAATCGACACATAAATGAAGTTACATCATAAGTCATCCCAACGCACGTGGGAGTGATACATCAATACATAGAATACATCTGGAGTAAAAATATACATCTAGTAGCATATGAATCATGGATCAAGCTGCATCAGCAACAATATGCATTGAATGGTACAATTGCATCATAAGGGGACCCAATGGGGTGCATAGCACATTCCACCCAACCACCCCCATGCTGGGAGTAAACAAGGAAGGATCCCCAACCAAGCACATCCAAACAGTAATGCAAGACTAAACTCTAGACACTAAAGCAAGAGGACACAAGAAATATCTCAACAATAATAAATCTCCAAAAAATAACAATAGACCACTTCCAACATATTACAACAATAAGTCACAAATCATATCATCAATAAATCTCAAGACATAATATCAATAGACCAATTCTAGAGGATTTCAATAAAAACATCTCAAAAAGGAATGCTAGAGGATAGTGTCATCACATGGCCTTACATGGATTATCTAGACATCTTGTCTCAAGGTGCCGCCTCCATCTATACATGGATTATCTAGATAACCTATCACCAGGTGTCACCTCCATCTATGGTTATCTTGACTGCCTATCTCAAGGCATCGCTCCATAGGGTTACACATGTGGAACCGTTAACCTCTTGTGGAGATGAGGCAATGATCATGCCAACCAAGGCCTTCTTAGCCCACCTTTATTCTATGATAGCACTAACAGGTGAATGAGGCATCCATAATTATCTTATTAATGTTTAACTACCCACCCCCTAACTAATTACTTAGGTTATCATTTGTTACTCTAACTCTAACATGGGTTACCCTGACATCCCCTTAGTGTGTCGGTCCCCACGTAGAGCCACTCTCTCTAGAAATCGAAAACATAAAATCCAACACCAAGGAGTTGTACCACAAGAACACTAAACCAACAAATGGAACATCCACGAGGAAAAACCATCTCGCCAAAATCATATGAAACAACATCCATAAAAAATGGTACAACCCATTTGTAAACTCCAGTCACAACTATATCCGAAACATAGGAATAAATATGAAATTAAAAGATCAAATTTGAAACATCAATTTCCCCACCTCTGGAAGTCCCTAACAATAACTTAAACTCCTATAGAAGGATAAACTAACTCAAGGGTTTTCCCACATGACATAAATCCAATAAAGAGAAAACCACAAACGATTCAATGAATAATCTTGAGAGTACACAATTACATAAAACAACACCATATAACTCATTTCAAAACACAATAATTTCACCAAATAAATAATTTAATTTCTCAAGAATATTCAATTTAATTTAAAATGCAAAACTTATCTCCTAATTTATTCAATTACACTATAACATTGCAAATTTAACATTATCTAATTTATTATATGTGTGTGTGTGTGTTTTTAAGCATATATACATATATACATATATACGTATATATATAAATTAAACATCTAATAAAAATCATGCCTTTAAAACATATTATAAAATTACCCATGTTAAATCTCTATGATTGTACAACTATATATATATATCAAAAAAACAAACATAATAAAAAAAAAACAAATTTTAAAAAGGAAGAATTTGAACCCCCATGCAGTCGGGTACTGCGTACCTCCTTGTGGGGAGGCCGCAACCCCCACATGGTTGTGTCTAGTAGCATCGGTTGTTGTGTGCAACCTGTGGTGGCCGCATACAACCTACCACAGGGGCACTGTGGGTGGTACAGCTTCGACTGACCATCCACCCCCAATAAAAAAAATTAATTTTTTTTAATAATTTATATATATATATTATTTTCCAAAGAAAAAACACAGGACAACCCTACAACTTGTACATATACATACATACATACATACATATATATTTACTTCTGTATAAATATATATATATATATATATATTAATACATAAGTTATAAATAAATAATATGAACAATCTAATTTTGAGCAGACACAATTTAAATCTGAGTATATAGTTTCAACCTAATTAATAATATGATTTTCTTTTCAAACAAGCATTTCACAACTAGGTTTATTGAAAAAATTCAAAAGATTTTTCAATAGATTTCTACAGCAAACTTAAAGGTTTAACAAGACAACTTTTTTCTAAAACAAAACCCTCTTTCAAAAAATAGAGAAATTGATTTTCAAATGTGGCAGACATGATTTTTGTTTTCCCTTACAGAACAATCAAAAAGAAATAAAATAATTAATTAATCGAAAAGAACCTGGAGTCCTTTGTTTGATGACGAATCCAAACATGGTAACCCTTCTTCCTCTACAGATCCTTCTCAAATTCCTCTCAGCTAACTTCTGAATCAATTTGCTATTCTTTTCTTATAGAACAATTTCTCTAGAGAAATGCAAAAAAACTTATCTTTTTCTTTTTCCAGCCAAAACCCAAAAAAACTTTCTCTGTCTATGTGTAGAAAACTTTTTTTTCTCACAATAAAAATAATGAAAAATAAATAAAGTTCTTCTTTTTCTCCTAAATTCCAACCCATCCATTGGTTCTTTTTCTTGCTTTAAAAGCTCACACTTATCTCACAAATTTAATTAAAAATTCATTATTTTCACATGATATTATCCTCACAAGATATTATCTTCTGATTTTCTAATTTTAATATCTTGAAAAAAATAATTTATAATTATACCAACATTATTTATTTAAATTAATTACTTACACCTTTTAATTAATTAAATAACTTTTAATTTACAACATTTAACTCTAAAATTACAATTACTCACAATTAATCATATCCACAAAATATCATTAATTTATTCCATATAAAGTAAAAATAAATTAAATAACAACTAACCATAATTATAAATAAATAAACAACCAATACAGAGACAAGGACAAAGCCAAAACCATGACACAGCAAGAATCACAACGAGGTGACGAACTTGGGACAAGGACACTTCCTTATCAACTCCCTTTTTCAACATCATACCCATTGGGTTAATTTAATGCTCACCCTGTCTTGCCGAAGCAGGTGGAATCGAGACTTTATTCCTGCAATTCCTACATACAAACAAACGTCAAGTAACATGTAAATCTCCTTTGCAGACACACCGTGAAAGGAAATTGCGAGGTAGCAAGGCACTCACAAGCAAGTGATGCTACTCCATCCTTTCAACAAGACTCACTAGCAAATACATCAAAAACCATAGCAACATAGAATCACAACATCACCACATATAATATTAAAGAAAACCATAGCATAACCAAATAATATAACCACCACATAATGTATCATCAAACATCATAGTAATGTCAAGTGCAACAAAACAACCAAACTATGAATCCACACACAACCAAGTCGGTGAACTAATCACCATCACAAACCAAATATCAAACCAACACATAAGAGTATCAAAGAATATCAACAACATGAGGGGTATTACATCCTAAGGGTATGATGTGAAGATCCATAGTAGTAAAGAGAGTACCAATCCTCAATCCACATCCATACACAAGGGATTCTATTGCTACTCTAGCTCCTAAGGCCAATTTGACCTACCACCTAACATCCTGCTTTGTTACCACCAACCCACATTGTTCCACTAAAAAAGGGGAAATGAATGAATTAGAAGCACTAGAGTCAAAAAGGATAGAAATTCCAATACCCTGAAACACACCTGTGGTCTCCACAATTGTGCCCTAATGTTGTACTTGGTGGTTATCAATTGTTGCAAACACTCTATGAGACCTACCTGCATCACCCATGGTTAGCTCTAAGGCTACTGGACTCTAAATGAATCTTGATGTGCTCTTCTATGGACACTACTTGGCTATATGACCCTATTGGCCACAAGAAAAACATCATGTACCTTTGCCATAACCCCTGCTTCTTGAGGGTATACTAAACCGTTGGAAGCTGCCTCTTCTAGCTGCAGACTATGTGCTCTAAGCTAGTTGACTAGAATGATAACACTTGGCTAGCTGCCAGTTGTAGTTTTTCCTAGACTAAGAAGCACTATCTTGTTGAAACTAAAAATTCTTAGGTTTTGATTGGGAATGTTGATGTTGTTGTTTTCCACCCTTAGCAGGTGCAGGATAGCTCCTAGAGAAACCCGTTGCCTGAGATTGACCACCCTTGGACCCAAATCTTGCTAAAGGCACACTACCAATCTATTCACCTATTTTCCCTCCTAGCACCATGGTCAAGTTCTCCTCCACCATTCGATCCTTCTCTACTACCAACTCCATGGTCTTCAGCTCAACAACATAGACTCCCCCACTAATATGTGCATTCAAACCCCTAATGAAATGTTGGACCAACATGGCCTCATCATCACCAATACTTGCATATTGATTGAGTTCAAAGAATCTATGCTTGTACTACTCCAAAAACATAGCCATCTACCTCAACTTGTGAAAATCATCAGCATGATGCTGCCTATAGTGGTCTGACAAGAAGTGAGCTCTAAACCTCTCCAAAAACATATCCCAAGAAACTAAACCAATATCCAAATGCAACTTCTATTCCTCCAATCACCACCATGTGGAAGAAAAACTCCTAAGGTGCATGATGATGCATCTCTCCTTTGTGTTACTACCATACGGATGCATGGAAAAACACCTGTCCAAATATATCAACCATGTCTCAACCTCCAAGCCACCACTAGAACCATTGAAGGTAAGAGAGAGTGACCTTGAGAGATCCCTCATATGACCTTCTAAAATATTCTCCTGCTCTATTACGACATCTCTCCTCCTAGGAGACCTTTCTCTCTCTCTATCCCTATGCCCAATGTGTTGTGATTCCCCCTATTGATTACCCTCCTATCTAGGGCCTAAGTGGGAAAGGATCTCAAGAAAAAGATGTAAATGAGCTCCCTCTAACTCTAGTTGACCATGATTCTGACCCCCGCTTCCCTGATCATTTTGAGAGCCCTTTTTCTCCTCATGATCACCCTCATGGGAATTGATGAATCTAGTTTATGGTTTAATTTTGGTAGAATTTATGATCTATTTGCTAAAATTTTCATGAACCTTGATGTTTGAATGTTGATAATTCCTCAAAACCATAGACATTGGGCCTAATTTTATCTTTGCAAATCTTTAATGATATTGACATGCTATATGGACTATTTGTGTTAATTCTACATGTGGATTAATGAATGTTCTTTAAGATAGTTACAAATATGTGATTATTATGTGTACTAATATTGCCATGTAGATATGATTCAAGGCCACTAGATTGTGAAAATTTCACTAGCTAGTCATTCACCATAATGGCTAACAAAGTAGTCATGCAAAGGTCAACAAAGGGAATCATTCAAAGAGGTCAACAATGGGAGATTCCTCATGTAAACCGAGTTGTAACTACCTTGTAAATGATCTTTATTGATGTTGAGCGAATATAGGTGTTACTTTTGTGCTAAATTTGAATTGAGGTAGGCACATTTGACCAGATTCCATGCATGCATAACCGCCTTTCACTTTCTCTACTTTCCCTAAAATGGTGTCCTCCCAATTCATGGAGTTGACCACCTTGTTTAGTTAGTAGCTTCTTTTCTATAAATAAGAGTTGGTTTCTCCTTCTCAGAAGGTTGTACGATCTAATATTGTACTTGCATTCTTAGTTTTCAGTGATATAGTTACACTACTCTATTGTACTCATAGTTTTTGATGAATAAAATGAAGTTATAAGTCTATGCATCTGATTTTTCATTAGTTTTAGAGGATACTTATCCAAGGGGGCCCACTTGGTGAGTATTCCATCCTTTAGTTTAGTATTTTTTTAGTTATTACTTTATGTTCAGTAATTAGATAAGAATCTGGCACTGACTGTTCTTGTAGCCACTAGAATTATATTCTATGACTATTCCTACAACCAAAGAAGATAGAGTAGTTTCCTATTTGTTTGCTTAGATTTTCATTTTTGACATTCATTTCAGCTTAGTATAGGTGTTGGTTAATGATCAACATTTTTGTTATTCCTTTCCAAGCAATTTACTTTCAACATTGTGTCTTTCTTAGCTATAGAATGGAAATGGCTACCTTGGATTTCTAGTGCACATACTGTGTTAACCCATTTCAAGTTCACATCCCTGGGTTGACAAGTTAAATGCACTTTCATGATGATTGAAATGACTATTCATTTTAGATGTCCAATCTTTGAATCACGGTTGTAAGGGCTTAGTTGTTAGATCATTGTTGGAGGCCAACAAGAATCCTGAGAAGGGATGTTCTCGTAGTTAGTCCCATGACCACCCCCTCGGCCTTGAGGCATCTTCCTACAAAACACCATGAAAGGAAAATTCTAATGTTGTTAGGCGAGGATGACAAAAGGGGAGAAACATAATCTCAAGAGTCCAAGCAACTAGGAAAACATAATGGGCTCATATGAAACCATAGTACCCAGTGTTAGAACTCAAGCTTTGATACCAAGTGTAACACCCCTTCCAAGGAACCCTAGAGGACAACACTAAACTAGGTCAAATTAATGGAGTAATTTTTTTAAAAATAAAAATAAACTATAGAATGCATAACATAACTTGATAAACTAATCCTAGGTCCTCTAAGGCTCCTCAACTGTGCTACTCACAAAAAAGATTACAAGAAAAATTTCATCAATGATAAAAGATGTTATGATTGATCTAACATGCAAGGTTAAATTTAGAGCACCAATTAAATGATCCTATATTACTCACTTCCATAATGTAACAACTAATAATCAACATTAAAGATCATTTTCTAGCTAACTATCATATGAATGATACATTACTTTACAGTAGTCTTTACAAGAAAAGATCATCAATAATTGTTACATCTTACAATAATTACAACAATGCTTCCCCTAGTACATTTGGGAAGATTACATCATATTATATTAAGAGATACAGATGGAAATACAATCTAATATACAAATACATGACAGGATGTCTTCTCAAACTAGAACATGGACTGAAATTCATAATGCAATGATCAATCACCATGCTCATGAACATGCAAAAAGAATACCTAATGGAGGAAAATCACCAACCTCCCGACCATGTGGGACCTTGAGGTCCACCCCCTATGCTAGGAGATAACACAAGGTACCACATCCAATAGACAATTAGGAAAGTGATAGGCTAACATAAGCAAGGGATTATACATGACTCCAACACAACATCACTTCTAGAGGCACACACACAACAAAAAGAGGAAATACAACTAGGGAGTGCTATACTATAATAGGGAGGAGTTTCATCACATGGTCCTAGCATGGGTTGTCATGGAAGTCTCTCAGTAGAACCTGACCCCCATCTATAGTTTCCCTAGTGACCTCTCACTAGGTCCTGACCCCATAGGGTGATACATGCAGAAACAACATTCCTTTCATGAGGACAAGGAATTTTATCTTGACAACTAGGTCTTCTCAACCCACCCTTAGCCTATACGAGCACTATAGGAAATGGGTGAGGCATCCATTATCTTGTTTAATGTGAATTCTACCCATCCCCCTAATTCAGTATTAAGGTTATCACTAGATTAAGAAACCCTCCAATGGGTTGTCGTGGACACCACTTTGGGTTCTGACCCCCATTGAGAGCCACTCCACCTACTTGCAACTAGAGAACCCTTTAATATAATATCATCACAACATATCATGAATTCGTACAAAGACAGAAGGGAAAAACCCTTAGGGTTTGTGTTTTCACAATACACATGACCCACAACATAGCCAAACCACTTCCAAGGTTAAACAATCATAAGGACCATACATACAAATATACCCCCTCCTAGGCCTCTGGAAACCAACATACTAAGAACACTTCCTAATGGCACATAAAATTGAATATTAAAGTTATAAATATAACACTACAATAACAATATTCCAATAATCAAGATGCATTGTTTAATACAACAATTAATCATCACATTATAACCATGAAGACAATCCTTTAATTAAAGCATTATTTCAACTTTCTTATCACTCATTTTAACTTAACCAGTTAATTCAATAGATAGATTATTTACCACCAATAATTATATTTGTAGATAACTATAATAGCAATATTCTAATTAATTAAATTACATAGAAATTTTACTAATCAACTATTAAATAATTATAAAAAATAATCAACATTCATCTACCAATTAATTAATAGAGAATAATCTAAACCATTTATCATTTAACCTGAATCATTTAAATTAAAGAATCAATCCCTAATATTTTACCCTCATTCAATATTAACAATCCCCTAACTATCAATTGTACCTATTTGTGAAATAAATTAATTTACTTATTTAATTACTCAATTCATTTACCTATAACAAAATTAAATACCCATTTTAATAATAATTATCTAGTTAAAATATTTTATTAAATAATATTTTTATTTCCTCATTGTCATATAATTTATCACCTATAAGAAAACTGATCTTTTGCTAATAACCATGATATAATATATATATATATATTTATGTGTGTGTGTGTGTGTGTCTGTGTGTCTGTGTATGTATGTATACCTATATATATATGTATATATATATATATATATATATATCATATTATTATTATCGAAATACAAAAAAAACTCTTATATATATATATATAATCGAATGCAACTAATAATATAAAATTATCAAAAGCAATCATAATAACATTATCAAATTTAAAACTATAAATTATAGCCCAAAGGCATGTTGCAGGTAGCAATGACGCAGAAGAGGGGAGGGCACCCAGCCTGCCCAAACATGGCTGGGTTGGGTGCCAATTATAGGCGCATAGGTGTTTGAACTATTTGACATAAGACCTCAAGGAGATCTCGTCTCATGGAGTGAAATGATAGCAGGATGTGCATAGATTGTATTTGTTGAAAAGGCTTAACAAGCTTTCAAGGAATGTAATTGGGAGGTGTGAATCAATGTCATATCATGGAATGCAATGTTTGCAGGATATATGTAGAGAGGCACGTGAGTGAAGGAGGTCGAGGGGCTGCGCTAAGTTTGAGCATACAATCCAAGAGAAAATAGTCGAATTATTGCATCATATTAAGAAGATTGACCAATTTTAGGAGATGCACACGAATCATATACTAGTAACAACGTTGGAAAACTTAGACATCTATCAATACATTGGTCCAAGAAAACATAACTAATCGAAACACATGAAGTGGGAAGCATATATGACACTGAGTTTTTTCGCACAACCAAGATACTCAAAAATTCATGAATGTAAAACAACAAATCCTTCATTGGTGCCCTTAGAGAATTCAAGGAGATTTTGATATAGAATATTATAAGATAGAATTTATCATTAAGGAGAATGATCACAAAAGATCAAATCCAACCTGGATCCAATGCTTGGTAGGGATAGAGATTTGATTCCGAGCTCTGAAAATTCCAACTTCTAATTCCACAATCCAAAATTCCCAAAAACCACAATTCCAAGCAAATCAACAATATCAAAAAATTTATAGACAAACTTTTTCCTCACAAAAAAAAATCTAGAACCAAATCCCCCAAAATCAAAACATTTACAGGAAGAAGAAGGTTGTCGGTTGTACGGGAAAACCAACCAAATATCAAATGGATTAAAGTAAATTTTTAATTTATTAAATCAATAGTTAATTAAAAGCATTTTATTTTAAAAATCATAACAATGAAATATGATAGATATCTAATTTTACAAAAATGAGTAAAACCATTTACCCAACATTTATGCACACATTATAATTAATTATATAACCCTACTTTATAATTTATTTCCTTATTATTATTATTTATTAATTATAACATTACATTATAATTTTATTTTATTATTAACTATGATTATATATATAAATATATATTTATATTTATCAAAGTATACCTCTTTTACTAAGCAATTTATTTTAATGCATAAGATAACCAAAATCATTTTATCAGACAATTTAAATTAAATAAAACCAAATGCCAAATAATTACCTGACCACCATCTAGGGTTGAAATACAAACCTCAAGCAAAATTGATTGACCACTAACAATACTAACAAAACTAATAGGGTGTCAAACTGGATACTCATCCTCTTCGAGGATGGTGGCTAGGGTAGGGGACCAAGTGTTATCTTCATTTAAATAATCCATTGGGTTCAAGGCACACTCATACCTTCCAGGATAGGTGGAGTTGATTCCTAGTACCTACAACCTACAACACACAAAATGGTTGTGCATATATATACACACACACGTATAAATAGACACATTGTGAAAGGGAATCACAACATCATAGGGTACTCACAAGTGAGTGATGCGATCATGTCTCTTTCACCAAATCATATCAGTAAGAACAACACCTAGTAATTGAATCAACTCATATAACAATTAGATACATAGTAATCTGAATAAGATCAATCACATGATAATCACATAATAGTCATGATAAGATAATCACATAGTACTCATGATTGAGTTAGTCTTCATAATCAAAATAGATCTTTGTAGTCACTTGAATAAAACCATATAATAATCATAACATGTACATAAAACCTCAAGTAACAGAAGTCTCATTAATGGCATCATCATAACAATGAATCAAACAACATATAATGTATCATAATATCTCATCATAAAATAGATCAAATGTCAATCTATTAGGGAAAAAGTATGAGAGGCACTACAATAGAAATAATATCTATAATTAGGCCACACAAAAAATCCTTAACCAAATGTGTCCAAATGTGTAATAGGCCAGGTCCAATAGCCCACACGCTACTCCAAAAGACATAACACACTACATGGCTCCCAATGTAAACTTATGTAGTCCTAAATGTCATCCCCATGCTACCTCTAGAGGTCACACGCTACAATCCTATGTCGCACCAATCTAGAACATCAACCTAGTTAATTAACCAACACAGTGACCCTTTTGTCACTTCAAATTTTTTTCTTGATGAATGTCAATTCCAAAAACTATAGAATAAGATAAACAATGTGTAGAAATACTCTCCTTTCAAACTATAGGACATAACTCATATCGATGAAGAAAGGTGGATCAAAACATGTTTCCAGAATAATCTCACTATTTGGGTAACTTAGCTCAACCATTTTGAATCAAACTTTTGAATCAATTCCATCAACATGAATGGATATAGTATTATACTATAGACATTCCTTATTTTATTCTATCACCACAGCTAGCCACATATACATCCATAACTCAAAACCATCTGATATGGTATGAAATTATTATGCATTCTCTAATCTTTCAAATTCCATTGCATCAATGATAGAATTGACTAGCATAATTGACACTCTTCTGACATCAAGTACAATACTCTTTTTACATCAATGACAACATATGTTCAACAATATATATATGGAGTTATAATTTTTTGATCAGTATATGTGTTATGAATGAATTTGGTTCTTATTTAAGTTACATATGGAATACATTTAGATATACTTTCCCTTCTATAATTTATCTTTTCTCTGACTATATCCTCTAGGGTATAAACATACTACATAAGATATATTAGGGTATATATCTCCATATTTTAATTCCTCATTTCCTCTTGCCAAC
Source organism: Sequoia sempervirens (assembly GCA_007258455.2). Lineage (NCBI taxonomy): Eukaryota > Viridiplantae > Streptophyta > Pinopsida > Cupressales > Cupressaceae > Sequoia > Sequoia sempervirens. The sequence continues at coordinate 61,755 of VDFB02262682.1, read as the reverse complement.
AATATGTAGTAAAATAGATGAAAATCCTTACCAATATATACCAATTTATTGAGAAATAAAATATTTTAGTTCATTATAAATGGCTGAATTTATGGTATATTCCACTTCCAAGGGCTCCCTCTCCCTCATTTACACCTCATGTTGATCCTAAGGATGATTTATATTCTCTCAAAATTTCACTTTCATGTGTTAAGAAAAATAAATTGAATGATAAAGATTATCATCCATTATATATGGATCCTAGTATATATAGTCATTCACATTCATCAATTCATGTGGATATATTTACAAATAAGAGTGATCCTAGATACATAGATCTAGGTCTCTTTTTTTTTTTCTAAATTTTGTTTGACTTCTTCCCATTAAACTAAAAAAGGAAGCTTATTTTCTATTTTATATAAAATTGCTATATTGGAAAAGGTTTGGGTTTAAAGGAAAAGGGTGCATTAGAACCTATTCAACCATCATTACAACACATTACTATTATTTTATCTTTTCCTCATATTTTATAAGTGGTTTTATAAATTATTATTACTTATATTCATCGGTGTTCATGATAAATCTATTTCCCATTAGGAATCTCATGGGGGAGTTAATGTCCACTCTATGTTGTTGGTCTAGAAAATTTTATGCATGGATTGTTACTAGAGTTTTATGTAGAGATATTCATATTGTTTTGTTTGACATGTAAAACATTGTAATTTAAAACATGCACAAACTCATAATTTTCATTCACATACCCCTCCTTGGCTATTTTATATGTGAATTTATACTTGGTGGATAATATTTTCTAAACTTCTTGAAATGGATGTAAACTTACCATCATTACTATAGATTGATTCTTAAAGTAGGTTATGATCATCTCCCTCAAATATAACACATCTAATATTTTTAATTTTATTATGGACAATATTATTTGTATATTTAATTTTCCATCTACTATCATTATATACAATCTTACATATTAAGGGAAAGACTATTAATAATACTATTTAGTAGATTTTTAGGAAGATAGTAATTAAGAATGGTAATTATTGGAACACAACTTATCCTTGCATTATAGGCTTATCATACTAGTATTCATATTCCCAATAGGTACACATTTTGTATTCATTTATTTAGGGTATTGAGACCATTATGAATCTTAAGCTAGCGATAACTTCTTTATGTTTTTCTCTGCAAGAAATTATTAGTTATCCTATGTACATATTAAAAATATTACATGATATTAAAAAACTCAAAGAAAATGAGTTAATGTAGAGGATGATCTATGTGCATATCAATGACAATTAAAGAACTTATAATAAGGGAATTATTTTGAGAAAAAAATTAGCGTGTTATTTTATTCTTCATTTTTATACTAAGAAATCAAATGTTAAATTTAATAATTATGAGGTAAATTTTATCCTAATTTATTGGGACCCTTCATTATTACATTGATGTTTGGAAGAGGTTATTTTGGTTTATCTACTAGATAGGGGAAACTAGTGAAATATATAGTTAGTGTTATGAATTTTCATTTTATATATATATATGCATTTTATAGGGGTGCACTATTATAATGGAATTCATAAATTGTTTCTAATCTACATACCCCATTATTATTCTACATATTTCCATTTTAATCCTTTAGGTTTTATTTAGTTATATACCTTTCACTGTAGGTGATCTTATCTCTTTAATATCTAACATGATTTCATGCTCACATATTAGCATACATGTTTGTATTATTATTTTATATATTAGTATTGATAAATCTACATTGCACATTACATGTTTATTGGTGCTTACATGATTTATCTTTATAGGTTATATTTTTATGACCTCACTATTGAGGTAAACTTATAACCCATTATTTTATGTCCCTACATGCTTATCTCATGATAATTTACAGATATATTATGTGACTATCACATGATGCTATTGTGTTTATTTATTACATGCTTATTATTTACATGATATCTTTTTTCTCTTACCTCTAGTTAATTACATCCTTATCCTACAACCGATTGTAAGGGGGAATATATTTTTATAATATTCATTATTATTATTATTATTATTATTATTATTGTAGAGATATACTTATGAAATATACAATCATTTTTGGTACCAAATAGAGCTTAATCACCCTTTCCAAACAAACTATCTCTTTTTCTATGTAGTTAGAGTTGTTGATGGGTGATTTAGACATGCCAATAGGGTGAAGAGTGTGATTATGTTGACTTGAAAGGGAAATTAATCATCTAATACTTGAGAGTCATTTAAAAGGATGAGAAAGGGTTTTCTAGAATTTGATAACTAATTTCTTCATAAGGTTTCCTAGTGCTCCTATAAAATCGAGATATTTATTTTCTAGTTCATGTAAATTTTAGTAATCTTGTATTCATTTAATCTACAAAGATATACTTCAATTCTTGTTAACTAGGAAAATGGAAAATTAATATAATATAAACATGAAGCAACTGAAGAGAAAGAGGAATAAAATTAAAATAGAGAGAAATGGTAGGGAGGATAGATGAGTTTGTCAATTGGGATGAAAATCATTAGCTACTAAGTATTCCTTGCAAACATATATAAATTGTTCATGCAACAATCAATATTAATACAATTCAAGTGCAAAACATTATCCAAGGGAAGGAATCTATTACAACTAGGAAGTAATCATTATTAAAAATATAAATCATCACCCAATCATTGGACAAATTAGTGTGTGTGTGTGTGTGTCTATCTTTCTCTTTATCTCTATATATATTCTATATATATGGATAATTGAAATGAAAATAAATGTCATTCTACATTGATAATATATAATCAATAACCTAAACTATATGAAGGGAGTTAATGATTATATATTTTATTGATTATATAATATTAATAATATTGTCACTTATAGTAATCATGATTATAACATTAAATATTAATATTTCCATCACTATTAATATTAATGTCAATGTAAAGCATTAATTTTTCACTATTTTAATAATGACACCTACCAATATCTTCACCTACCACCTATCATATGTAAACTTTATGCCACCTAATGACATCTTTGTACATAAATTTTCTATCTTTATTTTGTTAGTGCTTATTAAGCATCTTATTATGATCCATTGATTTGGCCTCATACCATAAAATAATATATAATTATTTAAATATTATTTTAAGAAAAATTTGTGGAAGACATGGTGGACTATTAATATTTAATAATTTAATATATAATCAATAACTAACCTTATATATTAATATAAAAAATTAATTTCTAACATTATATTATATATGGTAGGTTACTAGTGACCAAATTCTATTTACTTTTCAAGAATATATAATCTATTAATATTAATTTTTATTAGTAATATATAACTGTGTATAAGAATATATAACCTATTTTACTATCTCAAACTTTAGATTATATTTTAAATTATATAATTATAAATATTAGGAGTGGTTTGTTACTTTATACACTTACAATTTATATAATGTTTAGTGAAGAGATTATCTTTGAAATAAAATTGAACAAAATATGACTAATGAAAACATTAGTATTTCCTCCCAAGAATTAGTTGAACCGAACCAAGAATATCGGGAGATGCCAAAAAATAACTCAAGGATTATAAAAGATGGATTTATGAGATGATGAAAGAATTTTTATAAGAAAATAATCATATAGAGAAAATGAGGTCTCACACCAATAATGGTTTTATTTTTAATATAGATAAGTTCATTTATTCATATGACATAATTTTCATTTGATTTAACAATTTTAAAAAAGCATTTGAATCAAAGCCCACATGGAAAAAAAATAAAGATTTTATTATGTAGTTGTACTATTATATTTTTTTGTTTGGTAAATCACTACTAAGGGGAAGCACCCTACACTTTTGACTAGAGCTATGAACCAGTGAGGCCACATACAGGGGACCTTATCCCCAAAATCTTCATTTCTCCTCCTCTCCTCTCTCCATCCACTTTGGAACCTTCAACCTTTGTACCCCCTCCGTCTACCACTCTACCATCATTACTCCTCCCACCATTTTTTGCTACCATCTTTGAGCCACCTTTTCCTAGAGCTGAGTCATGGTTACTCTTTCCTTCCAAAATTTTCTCTTTTGATGTTGACCTTAGAGTCATTTGGTGCTTGGAATGTTTCTTCTTTTTTACCTCTATCTAAGCTTGCTCTAGCTGTAAAGGAGAACAATCAAATGATATTGCTTTGGAATGTGATGCCAATGAATATTCCCATGGTTTGGGGGAAATCTCAAAGGTTACGAAAGGAGTGGTTGCAGAAGCAGCAAAAATGTCCCCATATAAGCAAAATACACCCCGATGAGCATTTGGCAGATTTGAATAGTAATTAGTTGGAGCATTTTGTGTGCTTGAATGAGTTATTGTGAAATATTGAGGCAAGTTAGAATTATTTTGAGATCTAGGTTTTATAATATAATGTTTGGATTCTACCCCAATCCACCAGGTGGGCCTTCCCCTAGAATCTCGCTTGTGGGTGCATACCTTCTGACATTGGGGTGTGAAGTGATCAATTGCAAAGCATTTTCTACAATGAAAGGCTACTCATTCATAATCCATAGGCTACCTCCAACAACAATCACCAACCTTTAATGTGATCTTCGCTAGTAGACCATTGGAAAGATCCATTTCCACATAGATACATGTGTAGGTGGAACTTTGGTATTTCAATGTTTCTTCTAAACTACAATGAAGATTTCTTAACCCATTGCCAATGTCATGCAAACAATCTAATTCCTAGAATTGAACTGGAAGATAAGGCAGTCATACCTAAAAAAAGGTAGTGGAAAATGTTTCAATTCTTGGATCAAATGATGGGTACCAAGGTTTCATGCACAAAAAGTCACCTTGGTACACCCATGGACCATTTTTTAGCACCCATTCTTTATTGTTTTTGATATGATAAGCAGCATTTATAGGGTTTTGTACCCTACACAGAGAGCCCCAAGGGCTAGAAAGTTCTAGAACAACAAAACATTAAACAGATTTAAACACCAAAAAACATAACCAAAATAGGACACAGATCAACAACACACTGGACCAACATTAAACCAACAACATAGTAGCTGGATTTTTCCCAGTTCTTCAACAATAGTTGAATCATATCATCCCCAACCCAATCCAGGTGGTCCTTGGTCTTTTTCAACTCCATCTCTTCCTTCATAGTAGCTAACATTGTACTAGTGACACAGTGGATCATCCTGACCATGAATCGAGTCAACCCATACAATTTTTTGTCTAAGATGTCCAATCTCTCTTTCAGCACACCAACCTCCTCCCCACTATACATAGTGTACTTAGGTACATTTTTCTCCATCCTCAATGGCTCCAAAGAGTGGGAGGTCAAAACCTCTTGTGGATCACCACCCGAGTCAGGAACTGAAGAGGGCCCTCTGACTTTCTCACCAAGCTCATCCTCTGATACCACATCAACATGACTATCCTTGCTATCCAACAGCTCCTCCTCTGTGTCTAGGTCTCTAACCTACATTTTCTTTTTGTTCTTAGTGAGCCTGCCTGAACGTCTTATAATTGTATCATAGCTAGTAATCATAGTTTCTACCACCACCATATCACCCAAGGAATCCTTGCTGATAGCATGCTTCCCTTTATTCGGAAGCACCTTCTCCTCCTTACCCTTCTTCTTCAAACTAGGTTTACCAAGAGTCCTAGCAGAAGTAGACTTAAGGTCACATAAGCTAATAGCTGCACTGGCTTGGGCAACACCCTCAATACCTTTGAACCTTTTAGTGGGAGGTTTTGGTTTCTCAGTAGGGACTAGGTGATTCTTTTTAACAGGGCCTTTAGACTCGGCTAGAGATAATTTGGGCATAGTGAGATTCTCAATTTCCTCAATATGAACAACCAAAATAGGTTTAGGCGGGAATAAAGCTAGATGAAAATGGTAAATTCTAAGAATTAGACCTTGATGGAGCGAAAGAGGAGTAGGTTCATTGGGGTTAGAGGCAGCTGAAGCAATACACTTTTCAACAAAATTTTTGAGGTCAATCAATAGGAAAAAGGGAAAGCTCAAAAGAAATTTATGCCTAAGGTTATTTAACAAAGGGAAATGGTAGAAGTAAGTTTTATACCTTCCTTCCAATGTGACATATTTCATCAAAGCCAGACACACCTAGTCCCATAGCTTCAGAAGAGCCTCCTATTCAAACCTAGATTGGTTTCACAATGGCACCTCCTCGCCAATGAAAAAATTGTTCATTCTCTCATGATCCCAGGTCTTAGAATGTTTAGGATGCTTCATACCTATTCTCTGCAAACCTATCACCTGCACAATAACTTCCTCATCCATCGTGAATGAGATGCCACCCATGGAAACATGATGATTCTTCCATGAATTAACGAATTGAGTGGATAGATTAGGGTCATGACCCACCAACCTCTCCATGAGAGGAGCAATGTCACCTTCAACACAAATATGCCAGACAAGCAGGTCCCTACAAAATTCATTGAAGTTATTTGGCTCGGTCTGCACTCTTTCTCCTCCCATAATGTCACACTTCACATAGTATAACCAAAAAAATTAAAAACATAGAAGATTAGAGATAATAGAAAGATGAAAAAAACCCCACACAATTAGACATTTAAGTCGTGAATGGCCAAATTTGATTATCAACCCAACGAATAGGTCACATGAACAAGCAGGAAACTTTCCCAAAGACATCTTAGCTGAGCCATAAATTGGGATCATATCATGCAAATGACAAATAAAGAAGGACATGCTAGGTAGGGAAGGATTTCCTTCCACGTTGCTAAAGCACAAAAATCTAGGCAGACTAGCCACAGGGCTATAGTTAGAAATATCTAATTTGATGGCTTTGGAAGGTTGGCCAACTTTAGTGAACCTACTAGAGGAAGCTAAAAGGTGCGAAACCAAAAAGGCAGACAAAAAAAGGCCAAAAAGGAGCTTACTTTCATAATTATAGGCCACATCCAAGTCAAAAAACATGAATTTGAAAATTCAAGAGTTTAAGCAGATCCCCATAAGGAGATTACACGAAGTATGAACCATGTTAGAATTAAGCAATCAATACTTGTTGCAGAAAGTCATAATTTCTTTATTTAAATCAGGTTTCATGTTATAATTTGAAAAGATCCACTTGCAATCCATCCCTTCAATACAGCTCATCATCCATCTCATCACCTCAAGCAGGCCACAAAACCCAAAGAATAAGGAAGTGGGTCCCCCAACAATCCAGGTAAGCAAATGCATTGTTGTCATCATTGGTCAAGTAAGGGCTTTGTTCCTTAACTATAATACTCTGAATATTTGGCAAAAAAATACTTAAATCATGCCAACATTTGGATTTTTTCCAGGGTGTGCTTAAATTGGCCAGGGCATCAACAACTTGGTTTCCCTCTCTATAGATATGACTAGCCACATTTAAATTTATCTTCGACACAAGGAACATTATGTCAAGAAGAATATCCTTAGTGTTTCATCCCAATAGTCTACCACAATTTATAGCATCAATAATGGACTTTGAGTCCCCTTCAATGTGAAGTTTCTCAATCCCCAAAGAAATAGATATTTGTAATCCTTTTAATAGTGCATGTGCTTTCGCTATCATTGAAGAGTGAATACCAATCCCCCTAGCATAGCCAATCACTAAACAACCTTTGTGATCTCTAATCACTCCTCCAATACTTGCTCTGCCTGGGTTTCCCTTAGTAGTCCCATCAAAATTAAGTTTGAACCAGCCTTTATCAAGTGGTTTCCAAATAGTAGCCCTCCTAGCAAGAATTTTAGAGTTATCATAGGAATTGGCATCCAGGTTCTAGTGCCAAACTTTAGCCATGCTTATTTCAATCTCAGTCGGACCAATATCTAGGGTTTTACCATTTAAAAGAGAGATATTTTCCTCAATGAGCCAGGCCCCAATGCCAAAAACCTCTTTTGGGTTCATCTCAGTGTTTTTGAATATCATGTTGTTTCTCTCTTTCCATAGGCACTAGCAAATAAAGGGAGGGACTTGATTCTAGATTTCCATAGTTAAAGGATGGGAAAAGGGACCAAACCAACTTAAGATAGAAGATATGATATCTTTACACATAATCCATTGAATCCCTAATCTTTCAAACACTAGCTCCCACACTTGTAGAGCAAAGGGGCAGTGTAATAGTAGATGATTAATAGTTTCTTCATTGCTTTTACACAAAAAACATATGTTGGGGATCTGGAATCCCCTTATCCTTAGATTGTCCTGCATAAGAATCCTATTATGACACATAGTCCACCAAAAGAAATTAACTTTTGGTATCATGTATTGATTCCAGACCTTCTTCCATAGAGTATTCACCACACCCTAGTCCGTCAGCTGTCTATAAGCAGTTTTCACAATAAGTTCACCCTAGTGATCATGGATCTAGAAGAAATCATCCCCACGGGGGGAAGGGGGTATTCTAGTAAGAGTGAGTAACTCCTATAGGGATTTAGTAAGAATACATAGATTTGGGGATAAAGGACAACTACTAATCTCCTTCCATTTCTTGGCTCCCACAAGCCCTATCAAGTAGTCACTAATATGTATGCCAAACACTTGAATAGCCCGGCCCATAAGGACTCTAAACTTAGAAGAATCTAGGGGAAAGTCAAGCAACCAAGTGTCTTCCCAAAATATAATTTTGCTTCCATCACCAATCTTCCATTTGATCCCTTTCCTCAAGAGATCCTGAAGGCTGCAAATCCCCTTCTAAACTAGGGACCCATGAGGGTGGGCCTCCTATAAGAAGTCAACCAGAGGTCTGTTCAGAAGATCCTTAGCATTCAATATCTCACACCAATCCTTTTTATCCCTCAAATGATCCCACCCCACCTTGGCCATGAGAGCACTATTAGAAATAGTAATAGTTCTTATTCCAATCCCACCATTACTTTTTGGTTGGCAAACCTTATCCCATTTAACCAGAGCAATCTTCTTTTTTTCCTCTGTACTAGACCAGAGGAAGCATCATTGGATTTTCTCAAATTTTTTAGCAATATATCTAGGCATATTGAATTGTTAATAGATTCAAATTAAATAATAAAAAACCCTCTAGCACATGGAAACAAACAAATTTCTTCCTCCATAAACTTATTCCAGGTTTAAAAAATCCAAGAATGAAAATTGCACAATTTTGGCCAACCTTAGTGAATCTAAAAATTAAGGCATTTTTTTGTAAAAATTCTTCTCGATCTTTAACTAGCCCATCCATCTGGATCTCAGGTGTCGAGGATGCATGGGAAACCCTAATCATAGGTCCACTATGCATAGAGGTTGCAATCCCATCAGTTCACTTTGGAGATGACGATTGGTGAGGCAAACCTTCCTTCTGTCATGCATCCTTAGCCCTAATTTTCTAGCCCAGGCCCTGTCATATGGTCCCAAAGTGGGCATAAAGGTGATGGGTAGATTTTGTATTCACAATGTTGTCTTGCACCACCTCTGTGAACTTGTTCCCATCACTGAGAGGGTTCTGGCCAAGGGCAACAATCTCCCTTCCACCCAAGCCCTCATGCAACACCTTGGATCCTTCTTCATCACGCGACTAGAGTGTAGTAGAGTTGGGAGTTGAGAAAAACATGGAGAAGTACTATAGTTATACTATTATATTATTTATAATATAAAATTAAATATTAAAAGGAAGTGAGTCGATAATATTCAATAAATTTCAAAGATGATAGTGGAAATTCTTAAAACATGAACTAGATTCTATTTATTTATCCTTGTAGCACATTATCCCATTCAAGTCTTTAGACCACCTGCTATGGATTTATTTTAATCTTAAAATCTTCAATTACTACTTTTGAAAACCACTACTTAATTATTGGATAAAGCTCAACACTTATAAGAGGGTAATTCCATCGTTGTACGAAATAATTAGTCATATTACTAAGTAATTCATGAGAAAACCTTGGTTTGATAGGATAAAAAATATCTCATATATGAACTTAAGATTCCTCTTATAATGTCACAATGGTCCTCAAATTGATGGATATCAAGACTATTTACAAACCCATATTTACATAATTTTAACATGTTCATTTTCTATTTCGTGGTCCAAAACAAAGTTGTAAACTTGGTAATTTAAAAATTAATTGTTAAATTTTCTAAAGATGAATTAAAATGGGGTATTTTCTAGGCCAAATATTCTCAAAAGGATATCTTCTAAATCATTGTATTTATAACCCTAATAATTCATAATTATTCTCCATAGATTTTCTAACTATTTATTTAAAATTTAACATTCTCTAATTAAATCAATAAGATAAAAATAAAAATAAAAAATTAGATATATCTCTTCTTTATCAGGCCCTGGTATACCAATAACACTAGCCAATTCTCTAGTTAGAACATCTACAAGTAGATTTATTTATCCCTAGATAAATTCAATATTCAATTCATGCCCAAGTAATTAAAAATGTTGCCTTACTATATGTCTCTAAGCAATGTCCTTGTTGAGTTTCTTCTTTAGCAAATTTCTCATAGCCTGTCTATCAATTTTGGTTGTAGAATATTCTAGGTTTTTTTTTAAATTCTATTCCCTTATTTACTACAAGAATTTCCTTTTCATGTGTTATCTTCCTTTTGTATCAATAAAGATTCTAGACATATATCCACAAATTTATTTATTTTCACCTAGATATTTTTATATAAGCACATTAGACTAGGTTTTATTAGATGCATCAGTATATAAGATCAAAGGTTTACCTAGCTATGGTATCTAGAGAGTAGCAAGATAGGATAATTTCCTTTCAATCCTTTGAATTGCATATGTGGCTTTTTCATCCTATCATTGGCTATTTCTTTTTTATTTTATCTTTGTATTTTTTCCCTATCTCTAACTAGGTCTTCATAAAAAGGAGATACATAGTTCAAAAAACTTGAAAATATTTGAATTTTATTTTATTAGTTAAAACATCTATAAATTCCTAAATTCTTAGCAAAAATTTGGTTTTAATATGATTTTTCCACAGTCCAAATGCAAACCCAAAAAATCTATATCACCTTTCCTTATGTCAATTTTATTAGTACAAAAAAAATCATTATTATCGATAACAACAAACAACTATTCTAGAGGGGTAGCAAGGGATATGGATCTCTCTTCTGGTGGTAGTGATGGTGGTGAAACAATTTTAAATTTGGAAAAGGAGGGAAATGTTGGTTCTAAAGCTGGCGATAATGGTGGTCTTCTTGTTGATGGTAAGGTGATAGCAAGTGGGTTAGGTGCTAATGGAAAGTGGTGTGGGTCCCATTTTTTCAATAATGATAATCTTGGTGGGAAAGAAGCATCAACGGTTTTTTCCCTTTTTTCCTTCTCTAAGTTGGTGAATCTCAATACTAAAAAGGCTAGCTCTGGTCAATTTCGCACATTTGTGGGCACGGGTTCCAAATCCTTTGGTTCAGTCCTTGCTGAAAAGATAGGAAATGTTGGGTCCTTCCTGGGGTCTGACCTTAAGTGGTAAAATCTCTTTAGTATAGAGCCAAAAGGTAAAAGCACTTCCCCCCTATGTCTTGTGTTTCTAATCTGGCGACGGGTGAATTTTCTATCTCTATCCCTAATTGTATATTTGTTGAGAAAAGTGTTTCATATATGGAAATGACTCTGCTAGGAAATTTTATGGGGCCTTGTCCCCACATCGAGCTGGTTCGTAAGTTTTGTATGAATCATTAGCACCCCAAGGGTCAAGTGGATGTTGCAACTATGGAAAAATATTTCTTCTCATTCTCTTTTAACTGTGAGGATGATTTCATTTTGGCTCTAATGGGGGGCCCTTGGTTTATTGGGAAGTCCTCCTTGTTGCTTAAGGGGTGGGAAATAGGATTCAACCCGAACTCATGTTCTTTCTTGGTTGCCTCTATTTTGGTTAAACTACCTAGTCTTCCTATGGAATTCTGGGATGAAGTTTTCAAAGGAATAGCTAGTACTTTTGGGTCTCTTTTATCCATCGACCAAATGAATACCTCCAAGAAGAGGTTGGTCTATGATTTTTTTTGTGTAAATGTTGAACAGTTTGCAGACCTCCCTTCTATTGTTAAGATTAAATCCAAAATCAGGGTGTGGGAGCAAGCAGTGGAATTTTAGTCCATTCCTTTCGCTTGTTTTTATTGTAAAAAAGTTAGTCATTAGAAAAGAAAATTCCCTTTGAAGGTTCAAAATCCTGTGGTGAATCTATGGAGAGAAAATAAGTGGGGGCAAGTGTCTGAGGATGCTCCTAAGGAGATTGTTATTGAGGTTGCTAATGTTGTGCCTGAGTCATTTTAGGCCCTAGATCCTTTGATCCCTGGGGAAGACAATGTTATTGAGGGGTAGGCTAAGATTTTTGGGAATGAATTGATAGGGGATTCTAGATCTCTGGATGAGGTGTCCCTCCTTCATTTTGAGAAGGTTTTGGATATGACGAGTAAGGATGTTCTAACTTCCTAGGCTAAGGAGGATGAAGTTTTGAACCCCCTATTGAATGATAAGCAACAGTCTTCTATAGTTTTCCAAGACTTAGGGGTGATGAAGTATCCTCAAGGTGTTAAAGATTTTATCCCTTTGAGTGAGGGTGGGGAGAAGGTTGGGAATTTTGAGCATAAGGATAATGATGATGCTTTGAAAGAGTCTCCTTATATTCTTGTAAAAGGAAGGAATAGAAAGAAATAGTCTCCTCCACCAGGAGTTTCTACTAGGAACCATCAGAGGCCTGATTATAGTTCAGAGCTAAGAGGAATAGGTTGCCCTTCATCATAGTCTTCTAAAGTAAGGAAAGTAGACTGGATATTGTTGATGGTACCCAAAGTACCTTGTTGGATATGTGCTCTAAGGACACTTCCCCTAAATTCTCATGAAGATCATTTCATGGAATATGAGGGGGTTAAGCCACCCTCAAAAACATGATCTCTTATCGAATCTTTTAAGGGATCATAAACTTGATATTATTATTATTCAAGAGACTAAAATGGGGTCTGATAAACAAAGAAAAAATAAGAATAATCTTTTTAGAGACTGTGGGATGCACTATTATGAGGTAGTTGGGGCTTCTAGTGGTATTGTCACCTTTTGGAACCCAAAGGTTATTCAAGGTGTAGCTTTTTTTATTGACTGTAATCATGTGGCAACCTCTTTCACCAATATCAGTGATATGTTTTCATGGATCCTCTCCAATATTTACACTCCTTATTGCAAGAAGGATATAAATCACTTTTGGGATAATCTCAACTCTTTCAAATCTCTTCACCCTACTTCCAATTAGCTGGTGATGGGGGATTTTAATACCCCACTGCATGACTTTGACAAAATGGGTGGTTCTCAGGTGGTGGATGAGAGTAGGTTTGACCTCATGAACCTGTTAAATAATAATTCTCTTCTTGATTTGGATCTTAAATGGGCCTCCTATACATGGTCCAGCCATTGTGTAGGGGAAGCTTTGATTCAAGTGAACTTAGATTGGGCTCTTATATCTCCTAACCAACTTCTTTACTACTATTCTTTGTCGACCCTTACTAGGCTGGGATTGGACCATTTTACCCTTTCTCTATTTGTGGACCTTTTGGGGAGAAGGAATTTTTTTCCTTTCATATTTGAGAAGATGTGGATTTTTCACCTTGATCTTAAAGATAGGATTCATTCTTGGTGGGATATTTAGGTGGATGGATTTGTGATGTATATGGTGGCCAAGAAACTTGTCAAAAAAAATGTTAGAAGTGGAACAAGTCATGTTTTGGTCAATTTTTTTTTGATAAGGATGTTATTAAGGAGGAGCTTTATTTGGTGCAAAATTCTATTCAACTAACTGGTGATGCTGGTGATCTTATTCAGTGGGAGAATGTTCTCCTATCGAGGTTGCACAACATTTTGGCCAAGGAGGAGGAATTTTGGAAGCAAAAATCCCAAATAAGGTGGTTAAAGAGTGGGGACAAGAACACCAAGTTTTTTCATCTATCTACTTTGAAGCATCGGGCCTCTAACCACATCAACTCAACCAGGTTTAATAATCAGTTGCTAGAAAAGGATGAGGATATTTTGCAAGTGGCTTCTTTTTTCTCTAAGCTCTTGTCAGTTGATGGTGGCCTTGATTCTACTTGTCAAGATGATCTCCTCTATGATATTCCTAGTATCGTCTTAGATTGATCTCAACCAACAATTAGCATGTATTCCCTTGGAGGAAGAGATTAGGAGTGTGATTTTTTCTTTTGAAGGTAACAAAGTGGATAGCCCTGATGGTTTCCCTATGTTTTTATTTCAGTCCTTCTAGGATATTATGGCTAAGGATGTTGTTGATGTGACTAGAATTTTTTGGTAGTTGTAACCTCTTGAAGGAACTTAATGCTTCTTTTATTACTATTATTCCCAAGAAGTTAGGGGCTCTTTCCTTTGATGAGTTTTGTCCTATTAGTTTATATAACTCTATTTACAAGAAATTCTCTAAAGTGTTGGTGGTTAGATTGCAAAAGATTCTTCCTCAAATCATTTTGATTTAACAAAATGGTTTCATTCCTGGAAGGAAAATTCTTGATTCGATTCTTACGGTGCATGAGAATATTCACTCCTTATCTATGAATGAAAAGGTTGGTTTTCTTTTGAAGTTGGATCTTCTAAAAGCTTATGATCATGTTGATTGGGGATTCTTGCTTAATATTTTAAGGCTTTTGGCTTTGGGGAAAATCTAGTGCTATTGGTCTCTCAACTGATTTCTATACCCAAATTTTTTATTCTTGTCAATGGTTATCCTTCTCCTCTCTTTGGTTGCTCGAGGGGTTTGAGACAGGGAGATCCCATCTCTCCCTTGTTTTTTATTATTTTGGTGGAATTGCTTGATAGACTTATTTAGATGTTTGTTAATTCCAATCAAATGTTGGGTATTTCTCCTTCTCAAAATTTGATTTGTTCTCATTAGCAATTTGTGGACAATACTCTCATGCTTGGGGAATCCTCCATTAAAGAAGCTAATTTTGTCAAAATCATTATGTAGATGTATGAATTGGCCTCTGGGAAAAAGGTTAGCCTTCCTAAGAGCATTTTTTTCTTCCTTAATACCCCTGTTGCTAGGCAGCAAACAATAGTTTAGATTCTTTAATGTAATATTAGGGAATTACCTTCCTCTTATTTATGCCTCCCCTTATGCTCTAACTTTGTTCCTGATTATTTTTGGTGGAGGATGGTTGATAAGTTTAACTCCAAATTAGCTGGTTGGAAGGGTGATTTGCTAAGCTAAGTAGGGAAGATTCAATTGATCAATTTTACCTTTCAAAATATCCCTTTCTATGCCCTTAGGCTTTTTCAAATTCCTAGGAGATTTATGGATAAAATTGAAAGCATTCGGAAGAATTTTCTATGGTCTAGGTTGGAAGAGAGAAAAAGGTTACATCTTGTTTCGTGGGATGATGTGTACAAACCTAAGAAGGTTGGGGGTCTTGGCATTCAAAAAATTAGAGAATTTAACATGGATTTACTTGCTAAGTAGCTTTGGAACCTCATTTCTAGTAATAGTGAATGGGTTCATAAATTTTCAAGTAAATATCTCAAGGGAATGGATCTTATCAGAGATCTCTTTGCCTCGGTATTTTCTCCTCCTAGATCGATCCTCTAGAACTCTATGGTGAAGTGTAAACACATTTTTTCTAAAGGTTTGAGGTGGAAATTGGGGAATGGGAGAAGGATTCTATTTTTGGATGACTGGTGGTTTGAGAATGGTCCACTAAAAGATAAGCCTTGGGCTCTCCCTTGGATGGATCTTTGTGTTCAACATTTTGGCTAATTTGTGGCTGATTATATAAGCAATGGTATGTGGAAAAGGATGCATGATATCAACCTTTTTCTGGAGATTCTCTCAAAAGCCTTGGCCTCTATTCATATTCCTTCTTTTGCCTCATTGGATAGGACTTTGTGGAGGATTTCTTCTAATGCTAAATTATGTGTCTCCTTGACCTTTTCCCTACAAGTTTCTTTCATCAACCCTTCCCCCTTTTGGGCTTCTCTCTAGAGTGTAAAGCTAATTCCAAAAGTAAATATTTTCTTTTGGTTGTTTTGTCAATGTAAAGTGCTAACTATTGAAAATCTTGTGCAAATAGGCTTTATGTTTTCCAACCATTTTTCTTATGTGAAGAGGATGCAGAGGATCCTAGTCATATTTTCATTGGTTGTAGGTTTGTGCATGATATCTGGGCTCATGTGTTTTCTCTTCGGGGCTTGAGCTGGGTTTTCCCATTTTCAATTTGTAACTTATGGGCTCAATGGAAGGATCCTTCTTTGAATCCTTCTTCCATTTTTATTTGGTTTCTCATCCTGCCTCATCTTGCATGGGGAATCTAGCTAGAAAGAAATAGTAGGATTTTTAGGGATTCTACTCTCTTCTCTCATATCAACTCATAAGATTTGTGTTGCGATTAAAGAGAATTGAACTTGACTGAGGTTTATTTTCAATAAGGTCCTAAGCTAGTGGTTTATCAAGGGGATGATGAGGTTGTTTGAAATTGGAAGTTGTCTTGTGATATTTCCCTGCCTTTGACCAAAGGCAAGGCCTCTAGGAATGATGTTGTCTAGAAGGCTCCTCCTACTAGGTGGGTGAAAGTTAATTTTTATGGAGTTTCTAAAGGTAATCTGGGTCCTACTAGATGTGGGGGAGTGTTAATAGATTCTAATGGTAGGTTTGTTTTTGCAGTGGCACTCCCTTTGGGAACCCAAAAAAACCACTTTGCAGAAGCATCAATAGCCTATCATGGTTTGAAGTTGGATTAGTCTAGAGGTTATGACAAGGTCTAGGTTGAGGGTGATTCCCTCACTATTATCAATAACCTAAGGAATATTTCTTCTCCCTCTTGGACAGTGGAATCCTTAATCATTGATGCCTTAGATATATTGGGTTCTTTCGACCAATGTTTCATCTCCCATGTTTATAGAGAGGGAAATAGTTTAGCTGACTTTTTTTCTAACTATGGGGTGAATGCTTATATGGAATGGGGAGAACATGATCCCATTCCCCTTGAAGCACATTCAATAATTCATCATGATTCACAAAGGAGTTGAGAGGGGGATTCCTATAGTAATGGGGTTTTTTCACATGTTCTTGACGTGGCATTTGCTTCCAAGGTTTAAATTCTTTATAGGTAATGCTATGTGGTTTTTTGATGGGTTTGAGGCTTGAATGACTAGGCATTCAATGTTCATAATTCCTCTCTTCAATCTAGTCTTTTCCACATAGATTGTGGGTAATTGGAAAGCTAAAGTTTTCTTGAGGTTTCCTTGTATGCTTTGCAAATTCTCAAGGTTTCTTCATCTCCTCTGAAATTTTTTCTTTTTGTTTGGGTGCTTACCTATTGCAACAATGGGGAGTGATCAAAATTGAATTGGGCCTATCTCTTATGACACTGTGAAGTGCAATGAGAAGGTTTGGAGTTTGTTGGAGGCAAGGGGAGTGACTCCCTACATGGAGAAGTTGTATGGCCATGATTTGAATATCTCACAAGAGTTTCTTGAAGGATGGTAAATTCGTATGTTCCAAGTTGGGGGAAAGGATCTCATCATTACGTAGGATATCATAGAAGAAATCACTGGCTTGTTGACTAATGGTAGAAAATTTTATAGAGACAAAAATGAATCCAGTGCGGCCCTGGATATCTTCTTCAAAGATGATGAGAGGAGGAAGTTGGAGCAAGCTAAATGTGGATGCTATTATCACTCCTCAATCAAGTCTATATGGGGAGATGTTGCACAAGAAAATATGAGATATTTCACCCTCGACAGTTTCTTCTCTATTCTCTTAGGGTATCACTTTATTTTTCTTAATCATTTTAGGCACAAAAATAAGGTTTCTTTTTATTTATTGTTTTTTTCGGAACATGGTATAAGAGATCACAAACATAACCCTAGGAACCTAGTCCTTCATGAAGGTTTAATTTTTTTGATATCTAAGTATGTTAAGTCATTTATTATCCCCAATCAAACCAAAATTTCTAATGTTGGGAAGAAGAAAGATTATGAGTGTGTTACGAGGTCAAAGGATGAGTTTGATGATGAAGATCATGCCCCTAGGTTGTAAGCATATATGGATGTTGATTTGGATTCTCTAGCCATTTCTGAGAGCAAGAGAAGAAAAAAGAGAAACCATCCTAATACCTCTAGGGCTGATGAGTATGAAATGGGCGGATGGAGGAGGTGGACTATTCTTGCTACAACAAAAGTCTAAGTCTATGAAGGGTACAAGAGGTAAGAATATGAAGGGTGTTGTTCTGGGTAATATGAGCAAGGAGGATATTGGTTATAGGGTCTAGATGGCAGTTACCCCTGGGTCTAAATTGATGAAAAAAGAGGAGCCAAAGATGAGGAATATTCCTAAGAATCCTAAGAGGAAAAAGGTGCAAGAGCATGATGTTAATTCGTAGGGTGCTAAGGATTAGATGATGGAGTAGGTCTTGGATAAAGACAATGTTGTTTTTGGTTAGAAAGGGAGTTTTTCATGGACAATGACACTACTAGTAGTGACTCCCAAGAGGATAGTGCAATTGACATGGATGTTTTCAACATTAGGAGGGAAGATATGCCTAATTTTCTTGGCATGGTGAAAGAGGGTTCCTTAACCCTATTTAAGATTTTTAAATGGGTCTTCCAAGAGATAAACTTTACCAATGTCAGGGTTAGAGCTATGAATAACAATGTTGATGAACCTTCTTCCTCTAGGGGCCATAATGTTCAGGCTCAAGTTAGTAAGGTCCAACTTGAGGTTAATAAACTTTTTGATACTCTTAAAATTATTGTTGATGAGATGCTTAAAATGAAAAATTCCTATGAGCATAAAATTGTTGTTTTTGAATAAAATCTAGAGCATGTCAACCAAAATTTGGAGAAGGTTCTTAAGGTGAGCAAGAATGCTATGTGTAATGAAGCTAAAGGTTTGTGTTTGCTGAACAAGAAGTCCAAGAAGTGGTTGGGGGATAATATTGGTATGGAAGATGTTATGGCTGGTGTTGGAGCCCAGCAGAAAGTGGTGAGTGAGATGGGTCCTTTAGCTACAACCCATAATAAAACCAAATTGAATGCTAATGTTGGTATTCCTATTGAAGAGGTATTGGAAGTTATGAATGTTCATCAAAAAATATTGATAGTGACCTGGAAGCAATGGACATCCTGAAGAATCTCTAGTTGTGTGGTGTTTTCTTTACCTCTTTATGGCTGATGTTTTGTTGGTTTTTTGCTTCTTTTTGGCTACTTGCTCTATTTTTGATTCTTTGTTGAAGCGGTGTTTTATTTTTTAAATGGTTTTGGGGTCCCTTCAAAACCTATTTTACCAATAATAAAAAATAGAAAACTATTCTAAATGTTCATGGTGCTCATTAATAAAATTAGAAAAAATATTATATCATCAATATGTACATCACAAAAATATTTTAAATTCCTCAAATCTTGATCCATTCATTGCTAGAAATGTGTAGATGTATACAAACCAAATAGAATGACATTCCATTCGTACAAACCTTAAGGTATTGAAAATGATATATTATCCCTAAATACTAGATAATCATGTCCAAAAAAAATGATGAAAGATTAGGTACCAATTAAAATATGATACTTGCCTCCTATTTCATCCACTTGAATTGATGATTTAATTAATTTTTCATCTACATATATAGTGTGTGTGTTTCCTTTAGGTATTATTCAATGACTTGATTATGTTTATGAAAACTCAAATAATGTATCTTTCAATTCCACACTTGAAAAAAGTTTCCCTAAATTATCTTCCAACTCATCGATCTCATCTTCCTCTACCTCACTACTATCCATTAGATCCTTCACTATGATATGATCATTGCTTTTGGTTGCTTCTATCTTTATCATAATACTTTCTACCACTATCTTGATTTCTTCCTCTCTAGAATATGTCATCTCATTCTCTTCCTCTTCATATGTTTTCTCACATCTAAAATATTTTTTTCAACTTGCCTTCTTGTTTCAAAGAAAAAATTTATGCTTCTTCAACTGTTTGCAATCTCAACATGCTCAAATTTTCTCGCATATATCCACTCAAACCATTTATGTATCTTAGCATATTTTCCTAATTATCTTCCATGATGACTTAGAGCCCTAAATGTGAACATATAGAATTCTTAAGTAGAATCATGCACACTTTTATCCTTTTTTATTTCAAATTTTGTAGTTTCTTCAATATACCTAATTAATAGTGTACATGCATAAACTTAGCTATCAAGCTAGACACTATTCTACCACATGTATCATATTTCTATTATATTTGGTTAGTTTTCAATCCCAAACCATAAGTTTACATCATCCTTAAATTCTTGGTAGCTTGTTCATTATAATTGATAAAATATGATAAATGTTAAAAATATATTTCAATGGTGAAAATTTGGTAACAATTGGTACACACTTATTGCATTGAAAGCTAATAAATGTTCTAAGATAAATTAATTAAATCACAATGATAAGAAAATCCATCCTACTATACAAAGTTGAGAATGATACTGATAAACAATGTGTGAAATTTAAGTAAAATAAATAATTGTATTTAACTCTAATTCTAATGTTGATATGACAATGATAGATTGTGTAGGATGATTCATCACTATGTTAGATAAATTTCTCCAAAACTAAAAATTTGACGAGTAAAATCTCTTAATTGATTTTGCAATGCAAAACCAATCTAGGATGAAATTGTGTTGCTAAATTGATTTGGGTTGCATGAAATGAGCTTATTGAGTTTAATGATCTAAAACTAGTTTGTCCCATCTTCTAATCTGTATATCTACAATAAATATATTGGTAATAAATTGATATGTGTACATAATATTTAATTATTTTAATTGGCAAAAGGTATTCCTTATAATTATTATTGTGACATCATTTTTTTGTGAGGTCCTTATATTTTTGTTATATTTACTATTGTGGTATATTTGAGATTTATTATAATAAAAAAGTGCTATTTATCATTGATATTTAATTTTAAATTATTATTCAAAAATAATCAAACTTTAAGACTCAGTGTTGAAAACATTATTATGATTGAGATACTCTCACTATTAAACTTATGTAATGGCATATTTATTACATCAAGAACTTATTTAAAATACTATCACTTGGAATAAAGAATTTATTATTGTCAATTGGTCATTATTAATTGAGTGTTGAATGTGACACTCATTATTGAATATTTGTTAAATAATTATTATCGATTTTGAAATATTTAATTGATTTAGATTGATTAATAATACTTGTTGAAATATTTTATTTCATTATTTGATTATAAGTTTGGAACTCCTCAATTTTGAATCTTGTGTGGATAATTTTTTTTTACATTTAGACTCCTTAATGGTGTGGATTTTATGATGTCAATGGTTTTGTCCTTATTTGATATAGATTCAAAGGTTAGGTGCTCATATTATTAAAATTTAATTGATTGGATGTTATTGGTTTGTATGAGGTAAATTCTTAAGTGCGGGTAATGTCTAGGAAAATATTATTTCTAAGGAGGGAAGGATGTAACATTTCTAATTAACTATCTTTTAGAGGAAAAGTTTGCAACAAATATTAATAATGATTTGAATTATTTAATTATAGCGTGTGTACTTATTTATATAATGAAGATGGTTAACTTAAACAATAGTGATTTATTTGATATTTAATAAATAGATTTCTATTATTAAATAGATTTTTCATTATTATATAATAATTCTACTAAGAAATGTGTGGATATGTGTTGTCAATAAGAATAGGTACTAGGAAGGAAAACTAGATTTGGTCCATGAAGTACAATAAATTTATAAGTTAAGAGTAATCCCACAATAATGAGTCCCACTCTTTGGTCAAAGTAGGACATTGAAATCAATATTTTTAACTAAATCTTCACTTTCTAAGACCTATAGCATCTAGACTGATAAGAATTTGAAGATGATGTGAGCTATTGATTTATGGAAATTTGTGTGTAGATTCTAAATATATTTTTTAAAAAATTGAAATAAATTGTGATTTTTTTATGTAACTTTGAATAACTTGTTTTTCTTAGTAAAAAACATTTTTTTAAAGTAGCGTTTATGTCATAACACAATTTTTTTCTAGAAAGGATAAAATTCTAATTTTAAAAAATAATATTTTTAACATCAATCTCTAGTGCATGGATACTTTTTTTGTTGCGCTTTTTTAAAATTGATTTTTGAAGTTGAGGTAAATATAATTTGGACATAGGTGTATGTCGTAATGCATAACTTATTTCATATATATCAAAATTCAAATTATTATTTTTTGTTGAAACAAGGACATCAATATCTAGCACATGAATATTTTTTGGAATTTTTTTCAATATTTTACTATTTTGCATGTGTAGAACAAAGAACTTGATGTTTAGTGAAAAACCTATGTGCAATAAAAAATAGAAAATAAATACAAATAAAATGAAAATGTATTAAAATTGTACTTGTTGGAAAGCTCATTTTGAGGACTACGATCTTACAAATTCTCTTGTCAAGTTAATTACATTTGAAGGTCCTGCTTGAGGTTTCAAATTGGAATTTCTAAGGAAATTTTGAAGTAGACACTAAAAGTTTCTAGTTAAGGTCCTTCGAATGAAGGTACATTTGATACAAGATTTTTCTTTCATTCTAAGGTACCTTTGAACGAAGTTCTTTTGGGGCAGCCTAAATAATATTAATTATTCATGACAAAGGACATTCCAACGAAGGTTTTCCAATAAAATAATATTAAAAAAATTACCAGCCGACCTTCAAACAAAGGATATTTTTAGCCATATTTTTGTTATTATATTTTTTATGTAAATTGTATATATATATGAGGTCAATTTTTGTGTTTTCAATATTACAAAAAAATAAAAAAATTACTTCTTTTTTTAAAATTTTAGAAATGATTTACATTTCAAATGTGAAATTGAAAAAATTGTATTTGATATTTTAGGAGACATTGTACAACAACAAAAATTGGAAAAGGAATTATCAAGATCATACTTTTCAAAGAAGAAGATGGTAAATAAAAGGACAAGGAAAAATAAGATTGCACGATCATATTCAACAGAAAAGGAACAAAAATTATGTGAAGATATTATGATAAAAAAGAAGGCATGTATTTTATAAATCATGTATCATTTTTTGAAATAAATTATCTTCTAGATAAGATTATGATCAATAAGATCTAATTATTTTGAATTGAAGTAATTTTTTCAATTCAAGTATGTTGTACATTTATTTTTTATTTTTGTGGATCCCATTACCATTCCTAAGGCCTTTTGTAACATCCCGCTACGCAACCCCAAAAGGTAAGAGCCAAAAGATGACAAGAAATTTTTGTTTTTATAACTTAAAGAATAACTTACACAAAAATTAGCTTCCAAAATGATATGACTGTTGCCCAATTTTTACTTACGGGCTCAATCGGTCACCAAGACATCTGTGTTCAGTGTAACATCTTTCCCTATCAACTGCAGCCTCACTGAAAGAATGGGACTCTCAGCGTAATATTGGCATCAGAGGGAGGTTCGGCCGATAAATAAAGGTCTCGCCAAAAGGTTTTGGGCTCACCGAGATGTCTCGCCAACATGTGGTGGTCTCCCCAAAAGAAGGTCTGAGCTCGCCGAGAGATGAAGGCTTCAACATGAAGTACCGATGACTGTTGGTGGTCTCGTTGAAGCGGTTGGCGTCAGGAAGAAGTCCTACTGAAAGATGAGGGTCTCGGCGAAGGGAGGTGTCATTGATGTGAGGTCTTGCCAACCCGGTGAGGTCTCGTTGAAACAGGATGCCTTCAGTGTATATGGGGGCTTCGCTGTAAGGTCTCACCGACTGAGCAAAGTCTTCCCAACTAACATGAGCTCTCGCCGAGACAGGTGGCTTTGATGAAGAGTCTTGCCGACCCAATAACATCTCGACGAAAGGTTATGCCTTCAACATAAGGTCTGGCCAAAAAGATGAGGTCTCAATGAAAAGAGGTGCCATTGACAAGATGTCTCACCGATGGTTGTTAGTCACGCTGAGGGTTTCCCCCTTCGGTGTAATGTTTTGAGCTTGGTGAAAGGTCTCGCTGACCAAGTGGGGTCTTGCCGAAGTGAAGTGAGCTTAGGGCAGAATAGAGAATCCAACATGTTTTGTGCCTTTGGTGTAATGTGAGGAGCTCGACATGATGTCCTGCTAAGTGTGATTGTCTCAACGATGAAAGGGAATATCGCTATAACTTTGGCTGCCCGCCATGATGTCTAGCCGACCTAGTGGTGGTCTCCCCGAAAGAAGGATGAAGGGATCGATATGAGGTCCTGCCAACCAAGTAGAGTCTCGCCGATAGATGTGTGACTATGGTAGGACTCATTCCTGAGAGTTTGCATTCGACATGAAGTCTTGCCGATGCTAGGGAGTCTCACCGATAGTGATGGATTTTCCAATAGAAAAGGGATATCGGTGTGACCAATGGGAACTCGCTATGACCTCTGATCGATAGCGATTATCTTGGGGACCATTCTGGATATCAATAGGACTCTGGCTACTTCCTATGAACTCTTGCCAACCATCACGTGTTAGGCCGATAGCTACTATGAGATGTACTCACATCGGGGAGACATGATTAGTGTCTCACTGACATGCGATTCTGATGAAGCAACTTTGACTGCCTGGGATCTTGCATGGCACGAGTTCAACCAATCTGAAGGAGCTAAGGGCAAACCATTGACTGCTGAACTATTGTGACCACCCCTGTGGAAGATCAATGGAATGCAGGCAGTATGGATTTGCTCTGTGATCAAAGGCATGGGTCAGCTGGGTGAAACAATGGTGCTTAAATCTAACATAAAGGTCGAATGTTGCTTCTTGAAGATGGTCAACTTGTAGGAATATTTTGAGCATAGGAAAACCAAAAGGAAAGAAAGACCACGAGCCTCTGTGACAGCTGGGATCTCTACTGGCAGATGACAAATTGATATTAATGCCTATACTCCAGGGCATTCAAAGCAGCTCTAATGGACATTTGAGGGTGTACACGAAGGCGAAAAGTAAATGCAAGGATTACATAAGATCTAAAGGCTTCTCCTGAGGGTGATCCTTCACACCAACATGGACAACATGGATACACTTGAATGCAATATTAACTTCATTTAAAAGATCCAAGGGTAGATCTTTTCTGGAGGCTGATATTTGTAAGCCCTAAAGGCCAACACTTTTTGTATATAGGGCATTTTTGCCTCTTTGTAAAGGATTTCTCCTTATGCTTTTCAATGTATGTGACTTTTGCAGTACTTTCTCATATTAGCAAACTTCTATAACTCATTTTGGAGCATAGTATACAGAGTTTACCTTAGTCACTATCGATGTTTTAGATTACCATTTGGTTCTTGTAAAGTGTTGTGCATTTCAAGTTCATGATCAAGTTATTTTGTGAATTTCTTCTATTCCCTTATAACTTTATCTATTGTTTTCATGCTTTCCTTTGCAAAAGTATCAATATATGAATCACAACCTGTGTTCACATTATCACACATGGATTCTAATCTGTGAAAATATTTTCCTTTTTTTGAAAAAGTGTGTGAATCAAACCTGTTTGTGAAACATTAATGCCAAGCTTACAGAATTTGATGTGTAATCTTATGGTCATTGTCAATTTTCAAGTGTAACCTAAGTATTCCATTTCTCTTATCAGTTTGGTGTATCACCATAGGGTTTAGTTTTATTTTTATGCATTCCTTCTCCCTTTTCCTTTACAAAATCAGTAGTTTAGGTGATACCAAAGGAATTTGGCCTTCTCTGGAGGTTGACCTCTGTCTATAAGTGACCCATAGCTTTAGAGGTCTTCCCATGTTACACTAAGGTTTTGAACATCAAGTTCAACAAGGGTGCAATTTTAGGTGATAACAGTTTATGACACTCCTGATGGGACAAGTTCAATAATATATAGTTGGTTTGGTATGCAACTAGCAAGTTCAAACTTTACAAAAGTCATTCTTGCATACTTGGTGACTCCATAAAGAGGAGGAACTTCAGAATCAATTTTTTTACAGTTTATGAGAAGATTTCAGACAAGGAGCAACTCAATTTCTTTTAAATATTTGCAGTTGTCACCACCCAGAAGACAAAGCAAAGCAACAAAAAGGGCACCTCCTTCTAAGAGAGTACAATCTACACCACCTAGTGTTAGACCATAAGTTGCATTTTCACCATCAAGAAGGAGAGGAAGACCATCTAAAAAACAAATTGAGAATCGTTCAGCCTCACCTAGCCTTGGAACAGGAAGGTCTCTTGTAAGCAGTCCAACTATTTTTGTTAGTTATATATTTTCAAATCTTGCTGTTGCAGCAAGTTCATCAGTTGTAGTTTTTACAAATCCAAATCCACCTTTAATGGTTGCTCCTAGAAATCAGCCTTTTGTGCCATTTAATGGAGGTATTCCATTAAATTTAACATAGCACAATGATATTCCAATGGCGGCTTTGAAAATTTTTCCAACTTTCACTAGAGAAGACCAAACTACCCTGATTGAGCATATACAAGATGTGGCTTCCTTATGTGGTGTGCACTACATTACACATGAAGATGTAGTTGTAAGAATTCTTGCAACATCATTCAAAGGAAGAGAATTACGATGGTTTAGGAGCCTTGGAGTAGGTTTAGTTGCCACTTGGGATGAGTTGGGTGACAAATTACATAGACAGTTTCAGGATAGGTCTAATAATTTGTCTTTGTTGGAGCAATTAACTATGCTTAGGAGGGCTCCTCAGGAGCAAATGAATGATTTCAATTTCAGATTTCAAAGAACCTAGGATAGAATTCCTACAACAGTGAGACCACCTCTAGAATATGCATTTTTGTATTTTTTGAAGGCCCTTAATAGCGATATAGCCGTTATGATACAATCAATGGGGGGTGTTTCTCTACCAGATGCATTTGAAATAGCCATCAAAGCTGAAAACAACCTAATACAAACTGGTAAACTTGCTCCTAGGCCACCAATGCCTATATTTCTAGATATTCATTCAAATATCCCTTTTTAGATACCACATTTTTCACCTTTTCCACCTGCTCTAGCTGCCATAACTCAAGAAATTGTTGTTTCAAGATTTTCAAATGAGCTACAGGAGATCAAAAGTTTATTATAGACTTTTGGAAATAAGCTTGTGACCTTGGAGAAGCAACAAGCATATAACAGGCCCTATCAATCACAAAATTTAGGTTAGCAACAACAGTATCAAGGTAATAGACAAGCTTATCAAGGCAACTACAAGGGCCCAAGACAGAGTGTAAACACTAGACCTTTTCAAGCTTATGCTCCAGCACCTGTTAGTGCAGTTAAGGATATTGTTCCCATTCAAAATAACCTAGTAGTAGATTATGAGTGGTGCTACCCTTGTAACCAGCCTCACAATCAAGTCACTTGCTCAAATGGACTCATTAATCAGGCAATTATGGTACATAATGCCTCGAGTTCACAACAGAATGAATTCAATGATGCATCTCCACAACACTAAGATCTACCTACCAATGATACTACCCTACTTAATTGGCAAGGTGAGGAATTATGTGGATTGAATGTAGATAATTCTCCAATAGCAACTAACACAAGGGCAAAGAAAAGAGCTTTTGATCTTGATCAAGCAGCTGGTAAAGGAAAAGCAATAGCTGCAGAACCATCTACAGCTCAAGTGACTCATGGTTTGCAAAGAAATCAACAACTCTCAGTTAAGGAGCAACCACACTTGCAAGTTGATCATGCTGGCATAAAAGTACATCATAAATTAAACCCAGTTGTACCCTTTAATATTCTTGATAGTATGAAAAAGATGAATGTAACAATGTCTATGTGGGATTCATTAGCTATCCTAGATCAAAAAGATATGTTACACTCAGCTTTGTCAAATTTTAAAGTGTCTGATGAATCTAAGTCTCTAATAGATCAAGTTAGAACTATATTGACAAATAATCCTCAAGAAAAGCATAAACAACTTAGCAAAGAGGTAGCAAAAGAAGTCAAACCACCTCTATTTTATGTATTTGTAATCATAGGTGATAATTTAGCTCATAACTGTATGGTAGACAGTGGAGCTAGTAGCTTGGTAATGCAAAAGTAAATTGCTGACAAGCTTGGACTAAAGTATCAGCCTTTAGAGAAAGGAGTGATTCAATTAGATGGTACTTCTGTTAATACATTGGGTGTTATCAAAGATTTGAGTCTTACCCTTCATGCTTGTCTGAATTTTTTAGTTCCTCAAGACATATGTGTCATAGATCTCCCACCTTTCTTTTCTTTGTGTCTCTCAAGAGACTTTACAGCTAGGATAGGTGGTTATGTGTTAGTTGATTGGTCACATATGTTGTTTAGAACAAGATATGGAACTAAGGTTACCATTAAATCTGAAAGGTTGGCTAAAGGTCACTTTGAGCCATATAACCCAAGTCCTATCAATGTTGTTCTTAATGTTGTAGACACAAATTATGTCGCTTTTACTGATAGTGAGCTGGTTGTTGCTCAAGAACTTCAAGCAGAAGTTGTTCCTGATGTGCTACTACATGAGTGGGCAGCTGAAAATGTGTTGGAGAATACTGAAGACCTTATTCAAGATGTTGATATGGGTAATTATGTGATGCTTGAACCTGATGTAGAGGTTCCAAACCTCAAAAAAAGTATAGATCAATTGTTGCAACAGAACTCTAGGAAATATTTTTTGATGGGTCCAAAAGCTAAAATGGGGCAGGTGGAGGTGCAATGTTGGTTTCTCCACAAGGTGACAAGTATTTTTCAGCTTTTCATTTTTCTTTTGCATGTTCTAACAATAGTGTTGAGTATGAAGGACTCATTCAAGGCCTTGAGTGGGCAAGGAAAAAAGGAATTGACTGTTTGAAAGTCTATGGAGACAGTGAATTGATAGTTAATGAGGTTAGAGGGTTGAATGTTGCCAAGAATGATACTCTGAAGTCTTATAGAAACAGAGTATGGGATATGATTGAAGAATTTAATGCCTTTAATCTAATTTTTGTTCCACGAAATTAGAATAAGCATGTTGATAGACTTGCAGCAATTGGAGCACAGTTTGATATCCTAGGCGATATTAAAAAGGATAAAATACAACAGTATGTCAAGGTAGTTATCAAGCCATCAATTCCTGATAACAACATTAACTGGCAGGTATTTGAAATTCATGAATAGATTTTAACCTTTCTGCTCCAAGAAGATCAATTTTCTATAGTGAACCAAGAAAAGATCAAATAGCAGTATGATGATCAAGTGATATAGCTGAAGACAAATAAACTTCCCAAAGGGCTGGTTACCTTGGAATCCATATTCAATTCTGATGACTAGCTTAAGAAGAACAAAATCGGAATTCAAGTGAAAGAAGATCATTATGAAGAAGTGAAAATCTTTAAAGGTAATTTTCTCAAATTAGGCAAAATCTGTTCAGTTGAAGATAAGAGAACTTTCATTGTTTTATGCCAAGAGTATCACGATGTTTTTTCTTGGCAATATTTTGATTTAAGAGGGTTTGATCCTCATATTGCACAACATACAATTGAGTTAGAATCTGATGCCAAGCCTATTAGACAAAAACAGAGACCATTGAACCCCAAGCTTGAACCTTTAATGATCAAAGAGCTGACCAAGTTAGTTGAGGGGAATATTGTATTTCCAATTAAACACACATCTTGGGTTTCTAACCTTGTTTTGGTTAGAAAAAAGAGTGGTGAGATAAGATTATGTGTGGATTTTAGAGATCTTAATAGAGCATCTCTAAAGGATCATAACCCCTTACCGTCTATAGAGCAAATTCTCCAAGCTGTTGTTGGATCAGAAAGATTTTCTCTTCTGGATGGATATTCTGGTTATAACCAGATTATAGTCAAATAGGAGGATCAGTATAAAATAGCATTTACAACAAAATGGGGCACTATGGCCTACAAGAGAATTCCTTTTGGTTTATCTAATGTAAATGCCACCTTTCATCGTGACATGGATATCGTGTTTCAAAATTCAATTCAGAAATTTCTGTTAGTTTACTTAGATGACATAACTGTATATTCAAATAATGCAGATGAACACTTGTTACATCTTATGCAAGTTTTTGAAAAATGCAGAGAATATGGAATGTCTCTCAATCCGAAAAAGAGTATTTTTGCAGTTCATGAAGGTAAACTATTAGGCCATATAGTATCAAAAGATAGAGTTACCATTGATCTTGAAAGAGTTAAGGCTATACTCAAACTGCCATTACCAAATCATAAGAAAGGATTGCAGAGCTTTTTATGGAGAATCAACTTTTTAAGAAGATTCATTCCTAATGTTGCAAATTTATTACAACCTTTGACTACCATGCTTAAAAAGAATGCAGTTTTCAATTGGACTAGAGAAGCAAAACATAGTTTTGAAGAAATCAAGGGAGCTTTAGCATCAACTCCAACACTGGTAAATCCAAATTTCTCTAAAGACTTTTTTTTGTATGCTTTTGGCAATGTTAGTTCAATCTCTGCTATGCTGGTTCAGAAAAACAGTTATAATTTAGAGTAGCCAATAGCTTTCTTTAGTCAAGTACTTATTGATTATGAAGAGAAATATACATTTGTTGAGAAACATGTTCTCACTGTGATCAGAAGCCTAAAGAAGCTTGAGCCTCTAGTTTCAAACAATAAAATTCATATTTTGGTTGCATACCCAAGTGTGAAGGATTTTTTATTGAACAAAGATCTAAGTGAGAAAAGAGCAAGGTGGATCACAAAAGTAATGGAATTTGATGTCAACATCAACATCACAAAACTTGTCAAAGGTAGAGTACTTTGTGAGCAGCTTGCCTCCACTTCTGAAGATGAGCAGAAATTAGAAATTGGTATTGTTTTAGCTAATACTAATCAGCCTCAAAATGTTCAAGATGTCGCACCTGCATTAATAGCAAGTTGGGTTCAAGAAATGACCCACTTTCTTGGTACTACTGAATGTCCACCAGGTCTAGATAGAGAAAAATGAAGATACTTCAGATTACAGTCAATTCCTTATGTCCTCATTGATAATATCCTTTTTAGAAAAGCTCTGAATGGTGTCTTGTTAAGGTGTATTGATACTGATCAAACATAAAAGGTACTACATGAGTTTCATGATGGAATTTTATGAGGGCACTATGCTCCAAGGACAACCGCTTGGAAAATTATGAGAGTTGGTTACTACTAGTCCGGTTTGTTTAAAGATGCATATGCATGGTCAATGAAGTGTATGGAATGTGCTTTGTTTGTAGGAAAAGAAAAGCTTCCTGCTATGCCTTTACATCCAATTCAGATAGAGTAGTCCTTCATGAGATGGGGCATTGACTTTATTAGACCAATTAATCCACCATCCAGTGCTGGTCACAAGTGAGTGCTTACTGCTATAGACTATTTCACATGGTGGATAGAAGCAGTAGCTTTGAAAGAAGCAAATGATTTTTTAGTTTTGAATTTTTATGAAGATATAATCACCAGATTTAGAGTTCCTAACTCCATCATTTCAGATAATTATCTTGCATTTGTTGGATTAAGAGTCACAAATTGGGCTATTAAACACATAATTCATTTGAATACTTCCTCCAATTATTACCTATAGGGTAATGGATTAGTTGAAAGTACAAATAAAAATTTGATTAGAATCATTAAGAGAACTATGGAAGAGAATCAAAAAATTTGGCATACCACATTGAAATATGCACTTTGGGTAGATAGAATAAGTCCCAAGAGATCAGTTGGTAATTCTCCATATGTACTCGTTTATGGTAAAGAGGCTAGATTACCTCTATCTGTAGAGCTTCTAGCTCTAGACATTGTTCACCAATTGGAGATGTATGAAGACCAGGACCCAATGTCCATAAGATATGCAGAGCTCATGGAGCTCGAAGAATCAAGAGACAAAGCTATGAAAACTTTGGAGTATCATCAGCTCCAAACAATGAAAACATTTAATAAGAAAGCTACAACCAAATTTTTCAAAGAAGGTGATATTGTTCTCAAGTGGGATGTGCTAAAGAGTGGTCCAGGAAAACATACAAAATTTGACCATTTCTAGGCAAGTCCTTTTGTTGTTACTGAATGTAAAGAGTATAATGCATTCTAGTTATCAAACATGGATGGAGAAAGGTTACTAATCCTAGTTAATGGGATTCACCTCAAACATTGTTTTGAGGCATGATTTATTATTCTACATATTAAGATAGGTTTTATGCTTTCAATAAGTGCTTTTGCACTTTAGTTTAGTCATTGTTTCATTTCCTAAGTGTTGTTCTAGCACAGTAAATCATTTCATTTCAGTTTATCCGGTTTTAACAAGTTTCCAGTCTCCTGATCTGCTTCATGAGTCTCAAGTGAGTTGCAGCCATGTACGAACTGCTCTTGGTCTGTTCTGAGGTTTTTACTAAGTGACTCTAAGCCCAATGGACAAGTTTTGGCTACTGGTTTCTAGGTTTAGTAGGCAAACATCCAGCACAGGTCGCCAGAAATGTTGCCCAATTTTTACTTACAGGCTCAATTGGTCACCAAGACATTTGTGTTCAGCATAACGTCTTGCCGATCAACCACAGCCTCACCGAAAGAATGGGACTCTCAACATAATATTGGCATCGGCGGGAGGTCCAGCCGATAAATAAAGGTCTCACCGAAAGGTTTTGGGCTCGCCGAGATGTCTCACCAACATGTGGTGGTCTCCCCAAAAGAAGGTTTGAGCTCGCCAAGAGATGATGGCTTTGGCATGAAGTCTCAGCGACTGTTGGTGATCTCGCCGAAGCAGTTGGCATCGGGAAGAAGTCCTGCCAAAAGATGAGGGTCTCTGTGAATGGAGGTGTCATCGGCGTGAGTTCTTGCCAACCTGGTGAGGTCTCACTAAAATAGGATGCCTTCGGTGTATATGGGGGCTTCACTATAAGGTTTCACCGACTGAGCAAAGTCTTCCCGACTAATATAAGCTCTCGTTGAGACAGGTGGCTTTGATGAAGGGTCTTGCCAACCCAATAACATGTAGGCAAAAGGTCATGCCTTCAACATAAGGTCTGGCCAAAGAGATGAGGTCTCGGCGAAAAGAGGTGCCATCGACAAGATGTCTCGCTAATGGTTGTTAGTCACACCAAGGGTTTCCCCCTCAGGCGTAGTGTTTTGAGCTCAACGAAAGGTCTCGCCAACTAAGTGGGGTCTTGCCGAAGTGAAGTGAGCTCGAGGTGGAATAGAGGAGTCGACATGTTTTGTGCCTTTGGTGTAACGTGAGGAGCTCAACATGATGTCCTGCCGAGTGCAATTGTCTCAGCAATGAAAGGGAATATCGCTATAACTTTGGCTGCCTGCCATGACATCTGGTTGACCCAGTGGTGGTCTCCCTAAAAGAAGGATGAAGGTATTGATATGAGGTACTTCCAACCAAGTAGAATCTCATTGATAGATGTGTGACTATAGTAGGACTCATCGTCAAGAGTTTGCATTCGACATGAAGTCTTGTCAATGCTAGGGAGTCTCACTGATAGTGATGGATTTTCCAATAGAAAATGGATATCTGTGTGATTGATGGGAACTTGCTATAACCTCTAATCGATAGCGGTTGTCTTGGCAACCACTATGGATATTGATAGGACTCTGGCTGCTCGCTATGAACTTTTGTCGACCGTCATGTGTTAGGCCGATAGCTATTATGAGATGTACTCGCATCGGGGAGACATGATTAGTGTCTCACCAACATGCGATTCTGATGAAGCAACTTTTGACCGCCTGGTATCTTGCATGGCACAAGTTCAACCAAACCAAAGGAGCTAAGGGAAAACCATTGACTACTGGACTATTGTGATCGCCCCTGTGGAAGATCAACAGAATGCAGGCGGTATGGAGCTGCTCTGTGATCAAAGGCATGGGTCGGCTGGGTGAAACAATGGTGCTTAAATCTAACATAAAGGTCAAATGCTGCTTCTCGAAGATGGTCAACTTGTAGGAAGATTTTGAGCACAAGAAAACCAAAAGGAAAGAAAGACCACGAGCCTCTGTGATAGCTGGGATCTCTGCTGGCAAATGGCAGATTGATATTAATGGCTATACTCCAAGGCATTCAAAGCGGCTCTGATGGACATTTGAGGGTGGACATGGAGGCCTTAAGTAAATGCAAGGATTACATAAGATCCGAAGGCTTCTCCTAAGGGCGATCCTTCACACTGACATGGACAGCAAGGATACACTTGAATGCAACATTAACTTCATTTAAAAGATCTAAGGGAAAATCTTTTCTAGAGGCTAATATTTGTAAGCCCTAAGGGCCGACACTTTTTGTATATAGGGCATTTTTGCCTCTTTTTAAAGGAGTTCTCCTTATGCTTTTCAAATTCTATGACTTTTGTAGTCCTTTCTCATATTAGCAAACTTTTGTAACTCATTTTGGAGCATAGTATACAGAGTTTAATTTGGTCACTGTCGATGTTTCAGATTACCATCTGGTTCTTGTAAAGTGTTGTGCATTTCAGGTTCATGATCAAGTTATTTTGTGAATTTCTTCTATTCCCTTATAACTTTATCTATTGTTTTCATGCCTTCCTTTGCAAAAGTATCATTATACGAATCACAAACTGTGTTCACATAATCACACATGGATTCTAATCTGTGAAAACCTTTTCCTTTTTTTGAAAAAGTGTGTGAATCAAACCTGTTTGTGAAACATTAATGCCAAGCTTACAGAATTTGATGTGTAATCTTATGGTCATTGTCAATTTTCAAGTGTAACCTAAGTATTCTATTGCTCTTATCAGTTTGGTGTATCGTCATAGGGTTTAGTTTTATTTTTATGCATTCCTTCTCCCTTTTCCTTTACAGAATCAGTAGTTTAGGTGATACCAAAGGAAGTCGGCCTTCTCTGGAGGTTGACCTCTGTCTACAAGTGACCCACAGCTTTAGAGGTATTCCCATGTTACACTGAGGTGTTGAACATTAGGTTCAACAAAAGTGCAATTTCAGGTGATAACAATGATGACAACAAACATGGCCAAGCATGGTCGTCTACAACCCAAAGAAGAGGACTAATCCACCCTCCAAAGAAAAAAATCAAACAGGAGCAAACATAATAGTTCCAAAAAAATTTCTCAGGAACTTCCTGCTATGGAACTTCTAGCTACGGAACTTCCTGCTCCAAAACTTCCTGGTCTGGAACTTCTAGCTATGGAACTTCCTGTTTTGGAACTTCCAGTTATGAAACTTTCTGCTCCAGAACTTCCAACTATAGAACTTCTTCCTCCAGAACTTCCAACTACAGAACCTTCCTACTCTAGAATTTGCTGATCCTGAACCTTCCTACTTCGAAACTTGCTACTCTGGAACTTTGCAACAGTGACACAAAACAACAAATAGAAAGTGCAAATGCACCAAAACTTTGCAGACCAATACATGAAGGAAATACACATCCAAAACTTGTATTTTTTGCATGAAAACTTTTGAAAGAAAAGCTATTACGATCATCACAATACAAGTGAGTTTGATACCAACATCAGAACTCGTAAACCAAATATAAACATCAAATTTCTTCTCTTTTAAATTATATGATTATATCTTCTCTCTCAAGAGAGAGTACAATATACATAAAGGAAAATACAAGAGTACAAAGGCATAGCCAAGAATAAGATATACAAACAAATAAAATATCACAAGAGAGAATAGCTCCAACTGGTGCTCCAATAACCTATATGTCAGTCCCCAATGGTGGTGGTAATGCCTCCCTACCATGTGAACTCAAAAGAGGCCACCCCACCATGCTTGGAGGTAGTCACAAGGCCCATGCAAAAAACAACGCAAGGGAACATAAGGCCAACACTCACATCAGACACAGAGAAAACATGGAATTCAATGCATTAAGGCCAAAATTGCAAAATGCAAATGTTCATACAAGAACATGACAGGTACTACTCATGACTACTGAGGTATAAGGTACAAGAGTGTTGACTAGATGGAATGACATCATGCATGCTTGAAGGGATGGCACCACACAGAATCAAGTACACCACTCATACAGATGGGTAAACTCAATCATGCCCAAATCAACTCCTTACAGATGGATAACTCAATGTCTTGTAGACAGATAGGCCATCTCAAGTGCATCCTTAGCCCTTACAAGTGCTCAAGGCCATGCACGAGGACTCATTATCTTATAATTGTTTTACTCCATCTCATTTAACCAAACAATGAACCAAAAACAAATATGAAAACATGGAAAAGACACTATAATCATCATAAATCCATTTAACATAGCCAAGTAAACATTGTTGTAAAAAGAAACAATTAACAGTTGAAATTCAACATGAATTAGAGGCATAAAAATTCAAAGTTCCTGGATTAAAATTCTAAGCCCAACCCAGTTCAAATTTTTGGTGTTTAGAGTTGGAATCCACCTTCAATTTTCAATTTTAAAACCCATAATGAGGTGTTGTATTGAAAAACATCATTTAATGCATGGTTGGGCAAAACCATGAAAAAAGAAACCGCCCAGATTAAAAATCAGACAAAAACCCAATTCATATTCTAATGTTTCTACATGGAATCCAACTTAATTTTACACTTTTAATAGGCGATAAATGAGCAGCAATGAAAAACGTCATTTTGCAAGTAGGCACAAATTTGGGAGAAAATGAAAGTGCCCATAATTAAAATCTGCCAAAGACCCAGTTAAGATCTTGGCATTTCTACATGAGATCCATATTTGTTTTGCATTTTTAAAGGGTGGTTTAAGAGCAGCAATGAAAATACAATTTTTTTACAAGTTGGGTAAAAAGAAAAAATGAAATGAAAGATCCCAGAAATTCTATTTTTCTAGCAACTCATTTTAGATTTGTTTGAATGCACAAAAATCTGCCATAAGCATCTACCGAGCAGCAAATCGAAACCAAAACAAACATTCTCCATTCCCAAAGCATTCACAAAATTGAATCAAAGAATAAATCTGCTATGAGGAACTACAAAGCTTCCATTCCAAAACTAAATCACACTCAAAACTACCAGAAATTCAAGGATTCAAAAACCACAAAAAATACCTCAATATTGCCCAAAACTAAAAAGAAAGATTGCTTTGAAGAGAAGGCACGACTGGGTTCCAAAATATGACAGCAAAGAGGAAATGGCACGCCGAATTCCAGAATCCAATACCCACAAATTTCTTCCCAAGAAATCTCCATGTTCCTTCCCCAAAACTCAGCTGCCCAAATTGTGGGGTTTTCTCCTCTTTCCCCCAAAACAGAAATTTTCTTCTCCAAAAGGATAACTCTCCCCAAAAAAAATGAATAAAAGTGTATATATCAAAGACAAGGCTGCCCCTTTATTTTTAACTAACTCATTAACATAATAAGATGAAATAAATCATTTTATTAAATAAACTATTAATGCTCTCCAAATAAATTAATTAAAATCACTAATATCCAATATTCCATCTTACATATAAAAATAATAGTAATAATAATAGCTTAAATCCAAACATTAAATACACACAAGCTCCCCACGATGATTTAAATAAAATTATGAGGGCTCACAAAATGGATTAATAAAATCATTTAAAATTTCCAAATGAAATATGTCATTTTCTCAAATGAACAATAACAATCATTTAAAACACATTTAAAATCTCATGAATTAAACCATTCAAATCTCAAATCAATAAAATACTATAAAATGCCACATTTAAAATCATGAAAAGATGCCACAAGAACCACATCAAGACACCAACAACCAAAATAAATATATATATAATCCACATAAAAGATTGACAGAAACCAAGACAAATACCCCAACAAAACATACTAGTAAACCGCATACAATTGAAAGGTGCACTGGAACATATGGCTAAAAGGTGCTCTGAACATTACCATTAGGTAACTTGACGATAAGACATCAACTAGGAAAACACTGCCCTAACAGGGTATAGTGGGCTAGGGTAAGGGAAATTTGGCCTGTGACTACCTCCAGTAACTACCATCGGGGAATAGGAGTACGCTCAGGCCTATGGATTCAGACAGAGTCAATACTTAGTACCTGCATCACTTTCAATTACATGTCAAAGTACATGTGCATATACATATAGTCCAAAGCAACATTGATCATCTGGAAGGGAGTCATGATAGCGTAAGCCTCTTGAATGTGAGTGTTACGACATCATCCCTTTCCTACCCATAATCATATAGAAGCAATGATAACAGTATATAAATATATAAGCATGTAATCAAGAATAATAACTAATCATCAATGTCTAATCTCATTATAATAACATTTAACATTTAAAAAATCAAATCAAAATCAAAACACTATCTTACCATCCTGGGTTTAGAGAGGTGTTACATCCTCCCTCCCTAAGATTTGACTTACTCCTAGAAGTCATGTAAACTCAATATGCAACCATTGCACACATTAGTACTCAAAATATAATAATCAACATTAAAGGATTGTATTTCATTCCAAGAATGAGAAATGTAATATACATCATTCATCACTAAATGAAATAGAAAGTACATCCTTTTAGAACTCACCTTTCTAAGAATCACTATCAATATGTTGACATATACCTTACTCATAAAATCTCAACATGAAACAACATAACATGGTTAATCTTACTAACATCACATATGCCACAATCCTCATCATAAGCATTTATTTAAACATCCACATTCATCCAAGGATAGGTTAAGATACACATTAATTCCACAAAAGAAAAGGGTAAAGAAGATGCATAAGCACTCAATTCTTTCCAAAATACCATAATTTGCAACAATATTTGTTTTCCACACACTTTCAATCTCACACATTAGAACATATTTGGCATCATTTTCATCAAAATATAACAATACACACTTTCTAAAGCACAATAAGCCAACTTTTGAAGTTTTCATATGAAACCATATCCAAGATGGAACATGCATTTATACATACATACATACTTACATCGCTAGGTATCACATCACAAGGCTACACAAGGGTCCATCTGGACACTGGTCAATAAGTAACAACTAATCCATGATACATAAACCATGAGCCAAGAGCCAATATCCATCTCACATAATCCATACCTCACACTCAGTGGTTTCATGGTGTTAGGCCACACACACATGGTGAGACCATCCAAACAAGACCACAATGACCTATCTCTTGTTGAATAAGGTGGTTATCTTCCAAGAGATAGTCATCACACATAGGTGGGTAGTGGGTCCTAGCTGTGTAACAGCCTTACATACCCCCATCCTCATGGTTCCCTGCGTCTACTTCCTCATATACACTCAATCGAGTCTGGCTCTCTCGTTCTCGATGAGGAATCACATTACAACACAAGACCAGCATTTGAAAACAACAAATAGAAAACTAGTTTAGCCACCAAAGATCATAAATAAATATCAAATAAAGATTCAATTTCAGCAATAAAGTAAGAAATACGTGCAATTTCAACACTAAATCGAATGTAATCCCGAGGGCTATGAGCAAAGAAATTTCACAATCTATGGCTAAACCATCAGGAACAAGATAAATCAAATTTTTTCCAGTCCTCAAAGTCAAATAAAATCCATCAATAATCCAAAGAAGATTCACAATCTCTAAAATGTCACAATACATAACTATGTGACTAAACTAGCCACCAAACAAGGAAGGAGGGAACAATGTTTGATTATCGCAATAGCCCCTCATGTGTGGCGGAGTGAGCACACCAACTACATTGCATGAGGTGTACTCCTCGGCTACACTCTGCATCGTGTCATCACATGACATGGACTCGCCGAGTGGCCCACACACTCCTTAGCTATCCGCATGGAATGTGCATCTCAACACATCCTGCATCGCCTCTCAACGTGGCATGGTTATACGCTAGTCGGAGAAGGCACGTACTGGTCATATGTCAAATGGAAGTGTGTTTGTGGCTCCGCAAAAGTAGGCACATGCAAAACACACCCCTCATAGCGATACCTCGTGGAAAGGGCACACGTAGGTACTCGTCGTAGTCAAAGGTATACATGGCTAGGACATACCCATATGCCAACTGACCTAAACACTGTTGAAAGCAAACCTGAGTGTCCCTCTACAAGTGTATGAGGCCCCATCACACTCATCACACAAGTAGGCTACCATAACACAATCTCATAGTGCACCTTCACGCGTCTAAGCACGTGGCATCATCACCAACACTATGTCAGAACATCAGTGTGGTGTGGCATCATATCTATGGCATCGTGGTAGAACACATGAAAATATGGAATAAATAGTGCATATATGAGTATATAAATATGGGGCTACTCGAGCCTCACCTCTAATGTGGACAAGGTCAACTCGCTAATGCCAGCTCAACATCCCTACAGACAGTCAGGCAGAACTAACAAACCATTGTTGTTGTGCACAAAATTGTGGAGATTAGGCTAGCACATATGGATCAAGTACCTTAATCCATCATAAGGGGAAGTAGTGAGTACTTTCCTCAAGATCGGTTGAGTTGAGACAGCTCTGCACCACAACATGCATACGTTGCACACTCGTCCCAAGGAACTGTGTGGCTGCTACTACCCCATCACAGACTGAGGGACTAGAGAACCAAAAGAAGAGATTCTACGAAACTAACTTTTGGTTACTCTTAATGCATATATATATTTCAACCACACATGAGTTGTCCCTCAATCAAGTAAAAATCATACAAGCACACATAATGGTATGGTTAGTTCCACACCCCAAATACAACATATCCTCCATGGATGGGTACATAGTCTCACCATCCCATGGGCACACAAAACAAGTACAGGATATTTACAACACTCAACGTGTGCACTAATACAGGATGTTAACATAACAAGGAGTACCTTTTTCCAATTTCCTCTTACCAAAATTAAACCATTATCCACCTCTAATTTTGCAAGATCAATACAACCTTCCAAGAACATGTACTCCCAACATCCATACAATACATCATAGTGCTACATGGAGTAAATCAACAATGCCATAACAACTTTCACATTCAAATTCACTTTTATTAGGTGGTAAATCACCTGACTACACACATATGTTATCCACATTTATTTCCCACACATAGTGCAATATCATTATAATGTTTACTCAAGACATGGTATGCAACATTATCATTTCAACATTCATTTAACCTTTCGCATTTTGAATCCAGGTACAATAATTTAACATCTACATGATTTCCTAAGATTTAACAATAAATTTGGGGACTATAGGCCTCACCAACAAGATGCACCTATTATGCAATTATCATTAACATGCAAATGGTTTCACTAATCCCTTTTTCTTTAAACTTTTACTTAATGCAAAATTATTTATTATTCAAATTCATACATGTTCCATAATTATGAATGCAACTTGGGGACTTAGGTCCTTTACCCAAGGTTGATTTAGTAAAAAAAACTTTCATGAATGCATAAACATTTGCTCATAAGAGACAAGCATACCATGGATTTCAATACACCACACATTCAAAGATAGGCATCTTTGATAAACCAATGAGGAGAGAGAGAGAGAGAGAGATTTAAAATTCTGACATAGGCACAAATGCAAACATAGTTTCATCATCACACAATCACTTTCTCACAAACGCATCAATCATATGAGAGCATACATTAATCTCTATGAACTAAAAACATGATCATTCATTTTCTATCACCATATTTCATAATTTCAATACCATATAATTTGCGAAAGAAACTCCAAAACCACATAGGGTCAATCTATCAATCATTAACACAAGGAGGTAAAGCATAAGAAAACATGCACCAGAAACTTGTATGGTGAAGAAAACATCAAGACTCGAGAAGAATACACACAAAAGGAACTTCTTGGCACCCTCAAGGTCGAGTAGACTTTCCCACAACATGAATCAAAGAAACCAAGCAAGGGTAATTTAGGCAACACATGTCACATGCAACCCACCAACAAGCTAAGGTCCAACATGCCCACCCACAACATAGGATATAGGGAAGTAATCAATCTCAACCTCGGGAGACTCTCAACCAAGGGAATCACTCCAATCCCGTAGGGTAAGGAAAGACCTAGGAGGCATCGTTCCTCTGCAACACAAGACAAGGTTGGAAAACTCAACCCTCTAAACCGCCATCCTAAGGCACTCAAGGCAAGAGGTCCTATGACTATCTCACCACAACAGACACTTGAAACATACACATCAAGCACACTACAGTGACATGGGCTACAACCACACTCAGGGACCACTCAAGGGTCACAGCCCTATACACAATGAAAGAGCCACACATCAAGAAGGAGACCAATCATAACACATTTCTTAGTAGGCTTGAGGGTATAACTAACCCTCACAAAAGCATTCATCAACAAGACATGCAATGGGCGAGAAACAACACTTGTTGCCATCCACCACACACAACACACCGAGCAGATAACAACCATAAGCAAGGATCCCAGTGCTACAACATGGGTTCCACCTCTAACTTTCCCTCTAGCTCTGCCCTTAGGGGCATCCTAAAGGAAACAAGGAACACATCAAAATAGATCATCACAAGCATGATCTATACATCATACCAAGGCATGAAAGCTAGTCAACAAAACTATGAAAAATAATATAACAAACTCACGCCACACACACAAAACACAATTTAACATAGAAGGCTCAAGTACACCAGAGCTCTCAGTGTGTGAACATGGGCTCTGATACCAAATGTAACATCCCGCTATGCAACCCCAAAGGGTAAGAGCCAAAAGAGGACAAGAATTTTATTTTTTTTATAAATTAAAAAATAACTTACACAAAAATTAGCTTCCAAAATGATATGACGACAACAAACATGGCCAAGCATGGCCGAACACAACCCAAAGGAGAGACTAATCCACCCTCCAGAGAAAAAATCCAAATAGGAGCAAACATAATAGCTCCAAAAAAATTTCTCTAAAACTTTCTGCTATGGAACTTCTAGCTATAGAACTTCCTACTTTGGAACTTCCTGCTCTGAAACTTCTAGCTACAAAACTTCCAGCTATGAAACTTCCTGCTACGAAACTTCTAGCTATGGAACTTTCCTACTCTGGAACTTCCAGCTACAGAACCTTCCTGCTCTAGAACCTGTTGCTTTGGAACTTCCTGCTCCGAAACCTACTGCTCCAGATCCTATTGCTCTGGAACTTCGTAGCAGTGACACAAAACAACAAACAAAAAATGTCGATGTGCCAAAACTTTGCAGACCAATACATGAAGGAAATACACAGCCAAAGCTTGGATTTTTGACTGAAAATTTTTGAAAGAAAAACCATTATGATCATAATAATACAAGCAAGTCTGATACCAACATCAAAACTTGTAAACCAAATATAGACATTGCATTCTTCTCATTTAAATTATATGATTACATCTTCTCTCTCAAAAGAGAGTACAATATACATAAAGGAAAATACAAGAGTACAAAGGCATAGCCAAGAATAAGATATACCAAGGAATAAAATAGCACAAGAGAGAATAGCTCCAACTGGTGCTCTAGTAACCTGTACTTTAGTCCCCAATGGCGGTGGCAATGCCTCCCTACTATGTGGACTTAAAAGAGGCCACCCCACCATGCTCGGAGGTAGTCACAAAGCCCAAGCAGAAAACAACGCAAGGGAACATAAGGCCAACACTCACATCAGATACAAAGAAAACATGGAATTCAATGCATTAAGGCCAAAATTGCAAAATGCAAATGTTCATACAAGAACATGACAGGTACTACTCATGACTACTAAGGTATAAGGTACAAGAGTGTTGACTGGATGGAATGACATCATGCATGGTCGAAGGGATGGCTCCACACAGAATCAAGTACACCACTCATACAGACAAGTAAACTCAATCATGCCCAAATCAACGCCCTACAGATGGATAACTCAATGTCTTGCAGACGGATAGGCCATCTCGAGTGCATCCTTAGCCCTTACAAGTGCTCAAGGCCATGCACGAGGACTCATTATCTTATAATTGTTTTACTCCATCTCATTTAACCAAACAATGAACCAAAAACAAATATGGAAACATGGAAAAGCCACTGTAATCATCATAAATCCATTTAACATAGCCAAGTAAACATTGTTGTAAAAAGAAATAATTAACAGCTGAAATTCAACATGAATTAGAGGCATAAAAATTCAAAGTGCCTAGATTAAAATTCTAAGCCCAACCCAGTTCAAATTTTTGGCGTTTCAAGTTGGAATCCACCTTCAATTTTCAATTTTAAAACCCATAATGAGGTGTTGTACTGAAAAATGTCATTTAATGCATGGTTGGGCAAAAACATGAAAAAAGAAAGTGCTCGGATTAAAAATCAGACAAAAACCCAGTTCATATTCTAATGTTTCTACATGGAATCCAACTTAATTTTACACTTTTAATAGACGGTAAATGAGCAGCAATGAAAAACGTCATTTTGCAAGTAGGCACAAATTTGGGAAAAAATGAAAGTGCCCATAATTAAAATCTGCCAAAGACCCAGTTGAGATCTTGGCATTTCTACATGAGATCCATATTTGTTTTGCATTTTTAAAGGGTGGTTTAAGAGCAGCAATGAAAATACATTTTTTTCCAAGTTGGGAAAAAAGAAAAAATGAAATGAAAGATCCCAGAAATTCTATTTTTCCAACAACTCATTTTAGATTTGTTTGAATGCACAAAAATCTGCCATAAGCATCTACCGAGCAGCAAATCAAAACCAAAACAAACATTCTCCATTCCCAAAGCATTCACAAAATTGAATCAAAGAATAAATCTGCTATGAGGAACTACAAAGCTTCCATTCCAAAACTAAATCACACTAAAAACTACCAGAAATTCAAGGATTCAAAAACCACAAAAAATACCTCAATATTGCCCAAAACTGAAAAGAAAGATTGCTCTGAAGAGAAGG
Organism: Sequoia sempervirens; assembly: GCA_007258455.2. Lineage (NCBI taxonomy): Eukaryota > Viridiplantae > Streptophyta > Pinopsida > Cupressales > Cupressaceae > Sequoia > Sequoia sempervirens. Next base: position 16,937 of record VDFB02262682.1, on the reverse strand, counting down.
CACGGTTGGGTTCCAAAATATGACAGCAAAGAGGAAATGGCACGCCGAATTCCAGAATCCAATACCCACAAATTTCTTCCCAAGAAATCTCCATGTTCCTTCCCCAAAACTTAGCTGCCCAAATTGTGGGGTTTTCTCCTCTTTCCCCCAAAATAGAAATTTTCTTCTCCAAAAGGATAACTCTCCCCCAAAAAAAATGAATAAAAGTGTATATATCAAAGACAAGGCTGCCCCTTTATTTTTAACTAACTCCTCAATACAGTAAGATGAAATAAATCATTTTATTAAATAAACTATTAATGCTCTCCAAATAAATTAATTAAAATCACTAATATCCAATATTCCCTCTTACATATAAAAATAATAGTAATAATAATAGCTTAAATCCAAACATTAAATACACACAAGCTCCCCATGACGATTTAAATAAAATTATGAGGGCTCACAAAATGGATTAATAAAATCATTTAAAATTTCCAAGTGAAAGATGTCATTCTTTCGAATGAATGATTGCAATCATTTAAAACATCATATTTAAAATCTCATGAATTAAACCATTCAAATCTCAAATCAATAAAATACTATAAAATGACACATTTAAAATCATGAAAAGATGCCACAGGAACCACATCAAGACACTGACAACCAAAATAAATAAATATATAATCCACATAAAAGATTGACAGAAACCAAGACAAAATACCCCAACAAAAATACTAGTAAACCGCATACAACTAAAAGGTGCACTAGAACATATGGCTGAAAAGTGCTTCAGACATTACCTTTAGGTAACCAGATGGTAAGACATCAACAAGGAAAACACTACCCTAACAGGGTACAGTGGGCTAGGGTAGGGGAAATTTGGCTTGTGACTACCTCCAATAACCACCATCGAGGAATAGGTGTACGCTCAGGCCTATGGATCTAGGCGAAGTCGATACTCAGTACCTACATCACTTCCAATTACACGTCATAGTACATGTGCATAGACATATAGTCCAAAGCAACATCGATCATCAGGAAGGGAGTCATGATATCATAAGCCTCTCAAATGTGAGTGTTACGACATCATCCCTTTCTTGCCCATAATCATACAGAAGTAATGATAACAGTATATAAATATATAAGCATGTAATCCAGAATAATAACTAATCATCAATGTCTAATCTCATTATAATAACATTTAACATTTAAAATATCAAATCAAAATTAAAATACTATCTTACCAACCTGGGTTTAGAGAGGTGTTACACCTTTACTAAAACCATTGTATTCCCTACTACTATAACTAATACCCTAAACCCTATTTCCCCTAGAAACCCAAAATCCTAAAGGTTCTAAACGCTAAACACTAATCCCTAAACCCCAAACCTGATATATTATCAAGAGTTAAATCTATGATGATTGTGTCTTGGCCAAATTCTCTTCGACTAAATTAACTAATCATTCCTTTCTAATATTTGTGTACCTTACCCTTGGTTCGAGCTATACTCCTTAAATCTTATGTTTTCCATGGGCCCTAATGATGAAGGGTACTCCCCTTACAAACTAAAACTCACCACAACACAGGTTTGCAAAGAAAAAATGTAGAAAGAACAAAGATATTTTATTAATACTAAAATGGAAAATAAATTACAGAATCACATGGGTTGTTTGATTACAAAAGCTTTAGTCAAACATGCAGCTCAACCTTCAAATTTAGCTCTACAATCTCAATTCTTAGACACTACTCTGCCACCATCTCTCCTATTCTATATATCTATACTCCTCCTTCAGGTCAACTTAACCTCTTGAAATTTTGTTTCCCTTGTGTTGTCTTAGTACCGCCTCGTCATCCAATGAACATCGAGATCTCCCATGCAGTTACCTCATTATCAGTAACTTCATTTTTATTCATTCAAACTAGGTAATCATCTTCCATCCACCGGCTTCAGGTTTAAAATCATTTGGCCAATGATCACATTGATTCACAACAATGATGTGAAATCAATAAATAACATCATGTCACATGTCGCCACCTACTTCGTTTGTCTATCACCATCAATCTACTCATGTTTTCTCTATCTCCCATCATTACAGTATCATGGGGACTTCAAATCCTCTCACCCTGATATCTTTTCGTAACCTCAATGCAATTCATTGCCCCATCGAATGGGTACTGTAACAACTCCCATCGAAATAAGAACCTTACACTGATATGCTTTGCAACCTTGACCGAGTGGTTTGTATTGCCTATGCTTCATCCTTGTCATCGTCTTTATATATCAACTAATCACTCACTACCACACATCCTACTAACATCATCATCCTCCTTTATCACACTTTGTTATGTCCCATCTTATCGGCATATCAAGGGGACTCACTTTAATGTTCTGCTGAAATGTGTTTATCTCTCCAATGAAAGGCTTATCGGAATTTCAAAGAGACTTGCTTTGTTGTCCCATCAAAAATGATGTGTCACTCCAATATGACACACCAATGACACCTTGTCAAAGTTTTGAAGGGACTGAATACTTCATCTTGCCAAAATCCACCTACCAACCTAATGACGAACCTTTGACCAATGCTAACTCTTGTTACCTCATGTCGTATATTTCCTTCACTATGTCGAAGGGACATGAAACATGGTGTCTTCAAAATTTCCAAGTCACTTCGATGAATCTATTGAACAACACTAGATGATGTCAAATTTGTTTCATCCCTCACGCCACTTACTCCTTAAGCCTGAACTCCTACAGACCACTATACTCATCTAGTTGAAGCTGGTTCAACCCTTATTGGAAAAGAAATAACATAGATTGATGCAAGATTACTCATACACCCTGGATGATCCTGTATTAGACACCCAAGGTAATTTGAAATGTTTCATGAGTTGAACTCATAAATATTTGTAGATCCTATGCTTTTCCTGGATCCATCTTTTGACCTTATCATTCTAAGCATCTTTTCAAACTTGCCTCTACAATTTAATGTCCCTTCCATCCTTCATTCTTCCCACCAATTTGTACTATGAAATGTTGGAAAATCATAATCATCAATTTTATCTTCTTCAATAAAATAAGGAAACTCATGCATTACCTCATCCCATGTTATTGTTGCAACAATCTTTTCATTTTCAATCTTCATTTGTTCCATGTGTTCCTCCTTGCATATCTCCTGCAAAGTGGTTCTCAAATGCAAATTTAATGTCAGTATCACAATCAAAATACTCATGCTTTCCATCTCTCTCCTCTGCATCCTTATCAATGTCAATAACACAATAAAAATATTCTTCCTTATCATCCTACAATAAATTTTCATCCATATAAATCTCCTTATCACATGAGAAATCATCAACTAATGCAAATGGAATCTCACCAAACAAGCCAACATGCACTTTCTCACCTTCTTCCCTACTTACAATTGTAGTACCTTATTTCATCAATGTACTCATGGCTGCAATACCTTCGTCTACACTAATCTCATCATGCTTGCATAAATTAGTAATGACACTTCTACAAAAATAAGATTTTACCTCTTCTTTCTCCACCAAAAATTTCATTCTACCCCTTCTAAATGCAATCAACACAGCTGCAACTTGCATTAGTAGATCTTGATCTTCATCCTCATCCTCTTGAACTTATTTTCTAACTCCATTAACCAAGCATTTTCCAATTTTATTACATACCTTTCCTTCATCTTTATTCAAAGGTTTCAACTTGTGCTTGACTCCATCTTTCATCAAAAAGTAGGTATTGGCATACCCATCATGCACTGCCCTCCTATCAAACTGCCAAGGTCTTCCCAATAACAAGTGACAAACATCCATAGGCATAACATCACACAAAACTTCATCATGGTAATCACCTATCTTAAACCTTATGATCATCCTGCAAGCAAGCAATTTTGTAAGGATGTGGGTTCCTTCTCCTTTGTAGTTGTAACTTGTTCACCATTTCTTTAGAAGAAAGATTGTCAATACTACCACCATCAATGATCACATTACAAACTTTACCTTCACACTTACATCGAGTGTAAAACAAGCTCTTTCTTTGTTCTAGTTCATTTTCCTCATTCAGCAAGGCTCTTCTAGCAACAAGGGACTCACCCCTTTCAGCATCTTCAAAATGTGAAGACTAAACATCTTCATCTACATGGGCAACTCAGGCATTACCTTTGGGTCTTTTGTTTATCCTTTCTTGATGTTGAGGACACTCAAAGGCTCTATGCCCTTCTTATCCACAATGAAAATAGGTTCCATGGAAGCCTCCTCTTCCAAATCCTCTACTCAATCATCCTCTTCCTCTGAAATTTTGCTCATGAAATTTCTTTGAGCTTTCACCTCTTTCATCCTTGTTGTCCTTAGTGTCTCTAATCTGCTTCTCATCCTCCTTTTTTTTGTACATAATCTCTACCCTTCCCTTTTTGCTTATTCTCAATTTTTTTGTTCAATCGACCTTCAATGAAAATTGATATGCATGCTCAATGGTTTATATTCTTACTAATGCCAACTCTTCTTGTATCCTATGTTTCATCCCATTAAGATAACGAGCTACTTTCTCCTTATTCACTTTTGAATGTCCTATTCTAATTAGGATCTTGTGAAATTCCTCCATGTTTTCCTAAATTTTCCTCATTCCTTGTATTAGATTTTGCATCTTCTTGAGCAATTCGAACTCATAATCAACTGAAATAAATTGCTTCTTCAATTTTTCCACCATTCTGTCCCATTTAGAAATTTTATCCTTCCCTTGTCTTCCTCTTTCAAGTTGGATCTCTTTTCACCATATACTTGCATGACCTTTTAGCTTTGTCTTTGCAAACCTCACTCAGTTAGGATCTTCAATCTCCTCAAACTCAAAAAATTCCTCCATGTTGTTGATCCAATCTACCAACTCTTCAGGATTCAGACTTCCACTGAAAGTTGAAACCTCCATTTTAGGATTCTTTCTAAGGTTGTATATTTCTCTCAACAATCTCATTTCTCCATTTGATCTTTAGTTTCATCTTCATTGTCATCTCTTTCTCAATGCATTTCTCTCCTACAAATATCTTCTTGCAAGGTATCCAATTGCCTTTTGATCGCTCTAATTTCATCTTGAGGAGGATCTCTTCCCCCACCACCTCTTCATCTACCTCTACCACACTGGGCAAGTCTAGGATGCATTTTGATCTCAACCCACACTCACAAGTCCTACTACAAACTACCTCACATTTGGCAATTTGTTTACAGACTCGGGACAACCTACTCTAATACCACTTGATGAAGGGTACTCCCCTTACAAACTAAAACTCACCACAACATAGGTTTGCACAACAAAAATGTAGGAAGAACAGAGATATTTTATTAATACTAAAATGGAAATTAAATTATAGAATCACATGGGATATTTGATTACAAAATATTCAATCAAACATGCAGATCAACCTACAAATTCAGCTCTACGATCTCATATCATAGACACCACTCTATCACCTTCTCTCCTATTCTATATATCTATACTCCTCCTTCAAGTTAGCTTAACCTCTCGACATTTTTTTTCCATCATGTTGTCTTAGTACTGCATCACCATCCAATGAACATCGAGATATCCTGGGCAGTTACCTCGTTATTAGTAGCTTCATTTTTATTTGTTCATGCTAGGTAATTGTCTTCCATCCATCGACTTCAAGTTTAAAATTGTTTGGCCAATGATCATGTTGATTCACAAAAATGATGTGCAATCAACAAATAACATCATGCCATGTGTCACCATCTGATTCATTCATCTATTTCCATTGATCTACTCATGTTTTTTTCCATCTCCCATCATCACAGTATCATGGGGACTTCAAATCCTCTCACCTTGATATCTTGTTGTCACCTCGATGTAGTTCATCACCTCTTCAAATGGATGTTGTAACAACTCCCACAAAAATAATAACATCACACTGATGTGCTTTGCAACCTTGAATGAGTGGTTCGTACTACCTATGTGTCATCCTTGTCATCTTCATACAACCAACGTCACCAATATGTCTTGATATATCAACCAATCACTCATTGCCACACGTCATTCTGATGTCATCATCCTCCTTTATCACACTCTATCATGTCCCATCTTATCGGCATGTCGAGGGGACTCACTTTGATGTTCTACCAAAATTTGTTTGTCTCTCCAATGAAAGGCTTATTGGAATTTCAAAGAGACTTGCTTTTCTATCCCATCGAAAATGATGTGTCTCTCTGATATGACACACCAACAACACCTTGTCAAAGTTTTGAAGATACTCAATACTTCATCCTATCGAAATCCACCTACTAGCCTAATGATGAACCTTTGACCAATGTTGACTCTTGTTACCTCATGTCATCTATTTCCTTTGCTATGTTGAAGGAACACAAAACATGGTGTCTTTGAAATCACCAGGTCACTCTAATGAATCTATTAACCAATGTCAAATGATGTCAAATTTTTTTCATCCTTCATGCCACTTACTCCTTAAGCCCAAACTCCTGCAAACTGCTATACTTAGTTATCTAAAGTTGATTAAGCCCTTATTGGAAAAGAAATAACATAGATTAATGTAAGATTTCTCGTACACCCTAGATGCTCCTACATCACCTAAATATCTATATCTCTTTTTTAGATATATTTTTTGTCCCTCAAATCACCCTCACAAGTAAATCTTAATCTAAACAATAAGATCTCATATAAAAAGATCAAGGATTTTACCTCTTATATCTCTATAACTTGCTCCTTTTGAAACCTTATCATACCTCTTTTCTTGGTTCAAACCATTTATCCCTAGATATATATCTGGAATGATCAAGCTACTCCATCTATATCATTTCATTTTTAATTGAACCTTAAAATATGTTCCATTAAAGTTGATTAAAACATTTTTCAACATATCCACCTTGCATATATAATAAACCCTACCCTATCCTACCCTCCCTTAATGGATCCACCTTGTGACTTTTATATACCTACCTAAACACTAGATAATCATGTCCAAAAAATATGATGAAATATCTTAGATATATATATCTCATTGGTCTCATCCTCAAAACATCATAGAGACATTATCCCAATTAGAATCTAACCAATATAATCCTTTGAGGTCTATTTTATTTAGACTCTTGGTCTCATAAATTTATCAAATTTCATATATATTCTTATCTACTCTTCAATATATAAATAAACTTTAATTAAATACTTAAATTCCTTATATATTCACTTTTTTTGTTGTGAAACCTATTACCATTCCTAACCTACCTCTACTAAAACCATTATGTTTCCTACTCCTATAACTAATAGGTCCTAAACCCTAAACCCTATTTACCCTAGTCCTAAACCCTAAATCCTAAATATTTTTAAGCTAAACCCTCTATCTACCCTCTTTTCTTAGTGAACCCTTTACCTCTTTTCTTAGTGAACCCTAAACCCTAGTCCTAAACCATTTATCCATTCTTCAAGATAAATAAACTTCAATTAAATACTTAAATTCCATCCATAAATATTATTAAGCTAAACCCTCTCCTACCCTTCCCTAATGGATCCCCCTTGTGACCTTTATAACAAGATACATGAATTTAGAAATTTGAGTTTACAAGAATTAAAATAAAAAGATTAAGTTCAATATTTTGATTCCAATTTTTATATAGTTTTTTTTAAATATCCAAGAGTTATATATATATAAACCCCTTAAATATATTCTAAAATATTATCTTTTATATGATATGTGTAGGGGCTCAACATACAGTAAATAGAGTAGAGGTGGAGCCCAATTTAGTAACTAGAATAGAGGAGGCCAAATCACACATAGTTGATGTCAAGTAGGAGACCCAAGCACAAATAATTGATGTTAGAGAGGAGTACCATACACACTTTTATGTTGGATGGGGGTCAAGATCACTTCCTTCTATGAATATTCATACTATGAATCTAATTAAAAAGGTGAAGAGAAAAAATCATTACATAAATATAGATCATTTACTTGAAATGGATATAGAAAAATTGAAATTTTATGTTGAACAACCTATTAAAACTACTAATAGGTCATTGAATAGAACTAAAAATAAAATACTTGAGGCTTATTTCAAAAATCATGATACACTTGGTCTAGCCCAACTGTTATCAAATTTACTTCTTTTTGATGAGCTAAAACATCCATTACAATTGTTGGGTGTAGATTTCACAAAAAATAGGAAAATATTCATATTAAAATATATTGCTGAAAATGTTAAAAAAGGTTTGGGTTTCATTGGGAAACAATCTCAATCAATGGATAAGATCATTTCAAGAAGAGTGATGTTGAAATTTATTGTAAGTCCACAAATGCGAAGAAAGCATCAAATCTCTTCACTTTCAACTAAAATTTACTTAAGTAGAAAGAAACTAACAAGATATGTGAAAAGGAGAAAGGTTTTGGATGATACTATTGTAGAAGGAAATTAGGCAATGATGTGTAGGGATCCTTGTTTTGACAAGATTGAAGATGGTGTTAGGAAGTTGATCTCAAGATTTTGGCATGATTATAGTCACCCTTCATCAAATAAAAGAGATGTTCTCAAACACATGATTGATCCAAATAGTTATGATTTGCATAAAAAACATTGGTCAAACATAACACAACATGAGATGTATGTGATTTTTCATGATGCAAATCCTCATATAAAGATTGAGAAAATAATGTTTGAAATGTTAAGGTCACATTATGTGAAGGTAAAGAAGGTTTTTGAAAATTGTTGTTATCATATTGAATTTGATCTTTACTATAAAGTGTTTTGAAAGATCAAAGAATAAATTTATGGTTCTCAAAATGCACCTTCTCAATGGGTAAGTCAATTCTAGCATCCATAGTATGTGATAAATTTTATGATGATGAAAATGGTCCAATGAAATGCATAAAAGGAATTTGTGAAAAAGTGGAAATTTGGTGAAAATCCCTTTGATAAATGAAGATACTAACATGATGAAGATGGTAAATTGCAAAAGTTACAAGTAAATAAATTTTGAAACAAAATTTGGTAAAAAATCCACAAGGTTAGATTATGTAGAAGAAGAACTACCTATTTGAAAATTTATGGAAAATTTTCATAAATTGATGCAACCATACATACATTATGTATTTTTTTTTCTAAGTGACAAGAAAAAAAATTTCAGTTGTTAAAAGGCACTTTCCCACCTGGAACAAGTTTATTAGTAGCCAAATTTGTAGAAAATTACTCTTTTACCCATCAAAAGGAGATTCAAACATAGTATTACTATTTGAAGTATGTCACTATTATGGTGCATGTGTGTTATCAACACGCACAATTGGATTTGGATGGTGTTGATAGTACATATGAAGAATGATTCATTAAAAATAATATCACTTTTATATTAGTAATGATAAAGAGCATGACATATATTCTATAGAACATTGTTTTAAGAATTTTTTTGAAGAATTGGCAAGAAGAGGTGTGAAGATTGAAAAGAATTTTATACGATCTAATGGGTGTGCATCACAATTCAAATAATCAAGGCCATTTAATGCACTATATAGATATCATTGAAATGACAAAATACCATATGTATGGAGTTTCTTTGAGAGTGGGCATGGAAAGGGTGGACATGATGGTGCAGGAGCTTGCATCAAACATGCTCTAAGAAAACATCAAGTGAATTATGAGGCAGATCATATAAATGATGCACATGATTTTTTTGAATGATGTAAGAAACACTCTGCATGTGAGGTCTAAACACCTTCAGGGAGGAACCCATGTCCGAATAGAGTGTTTTGGGAGATATTAGGAATGTAATTTATTGTTTGAATTTTTTTTTACTTATTTTTAAAATTTTAATTTTAAACTATATTTATTTTATTTCATAATATATATATATATATATATATATATATATATATAATTTGTAGGTGTGGATAGAAGAAAAATGCATGGATGTAAGAGGTAGAGAAAACAAGATATTTGCATTGTGTGATGAGTACAAATAGTCACACATGGACATTTTGCACTAGGGATTACTCTTGTTTTGTTATGACTGTATTTTGGGAGATTATGATAATTGCAACAACCAACAACATGGATATGTCGATGAATGGAATTTGGTGCCACAAGTTATTATTGACACATACAACGAAGATGAAGACAAAATATTTGAAAAACTCCTTTGATTTCAATTGATTATGACCACTTTTCAAGATTGATTAAAAAAGGTATATATATATAGTACTTATTATTTTTAGAAATAAAATAATTATATTTTTTTATTAAATTTATTAGAATTAAATATTGGTTTTATTTTTTAATTGAACATTGTATATATAGGAGATGTTTTGAAATCATAGAAGAGGTTGTAAACATAGGTGTTAGTTATTATTTATCACATTGCATAAAGGAGAGGATGAAGTTAACAAAACCATAAACAAGCAATGGAATGTTGTTTCCCACAAGTTTAGTTGTAGTGCAAGGGACATATCTCAAACAAGTCAAAATTGTTCAAAATGGGATTTATTTTATTGATTACCATCTTGACAATATGGTGTATCGGTATAGCCACCTAGTAATTTATATCGGCCTATATCTTCATCAATTTCCACATGCACATGGACATCAAAAGTGGAGACTAGATAGATATGACCATTAGATAATATTACATGTTATTGATGCAGGAGCAGTGACATATGAAGATTTTTGGCATGTGAAGAGTCATGAAGGGCACGAGAAAGGTCATCAAGAAAAGGCCATATGAATTGACCAAGAAAATAATAGAAAGACCATGATTATGGGAAACAAAAAAAATAAAATATTTGAAATGCCACAAGAGAAGTTGAAAGGACGACACCATTGGGAAGTAGTAAATACATTAAGTAAAAGAATGCAAAAAGAGTATGGGGGGATTTTGCCACACAAGGAGAAGATATAAGCAAAGAAATAAGAGATGAAGTGGAGGTGTGAGAAGGTGAGCAAAAAGAATACAAAGAGGAGAGGCAACGTTGAAGACAGAGTGAGACCACACAAGAAGAGGGAAAAGCCAAGAAAGGGCTGCACACAAAAGAGAGAACCCATGAGAAAAGAGTGAGGGTTGTGCACAAGTATGTGAGGGGGATACACCATTTGAAGGAGGGGCTCGACTGGAGTCTTGTGAGTGAAATATTCACTTACCATTGATAGCCAATTTGAATCCAAATGAATGGAGGTTGTGAACCAATGCATCGACATTAAAAATGTCTAGATAATGGTGTAGATCAAGAATTGAAAAAAATCCTCCAAGAGGATTTCAACTATTTCAACAAATTAAAAACTCTCTCAAACAAAAAAAAGCATGAAAAGGAAACTATTAAAAAACCATCAAAACTTGCTTGATAAATTCTAAAATTTTCTTCATTCAATAGATGAAACTCAAAACTACACAAAAAAAATCCATGAATCAGATTCTCACTCCATAGAGTTTGTGATTACACTAAAAACCCTCTTCTTGAAAGAGGTTGAATAACATGAACATAACTACACAAATGCATAAAATTAACAAGACACAAAATCTAGCTCCATAGTCTCCATTTGCAACTAGAAATCCATGCAATATCACACCCTACATAGCTACAGGAAAGACTTCCTTCAAAAATTTCAACATAAAAAAATAAAAATCCCATAGACCAGCTCTAGGTATGAGGAAATATGGCATCCAACATCAAATTTGGCTTCCCTTCACATTTTTGATGAGTTTCTCTCCTTTTTCCCTTGATTCTTCATTCATTTTCTTTCATTTTTCCATCTACAACTCTCCTTCTGGGCCTTTTTTAAATCACCTCCAAATCTACAAATTAACTTCACCAGCACCTCCAAAATGTGTGTGGGATTTCCACTTCCAAGAATTTACTCCTTTCTAGCAATAGTTTCAAAATTGAAGCCAAATTTTGACTCCACTTCACCTTCACCTCCTGTCCAATCAGGGCACCCAATAAACCAATTTCATTTTTTTTTAAACATGGGAGTTACAAATTAAATGCCAAAGAATCTCATCCTAGGCATGGGATATGGGGTTGATTGAACATTTAATAAACATGAGTTTTTTTTCTTTTTAAAACTTCTTTATCTTGACAAATGAAATTCCCTTCAATGAAAAAATCAAAGGCCAAAACTCCTAAAGTTTGAATAATTGAAATAAAATGATTTGGAGCATGAAATCAACCTAGACACACACCAAAAAGAACAAAAAAATCAAAAATAGAAGCACCACCAAAAGATATCAAAATGTTGCCCCTCCCATATTCCTCTTTTTCCATCCATTCAAATACTCCTTGTTTTTTTTTCTTGGTGTCTTCTTGATTGTCTTTGAATTCATTATTTTATCAATCTCCTTATTCTTCCTTTCATGTAATTTATGCACCCTTCATGTTGTGTCAAAGAAATCTGAAACACTCCCATCTTGTCCAATTTTTCCTTTAGGAAACCTCTCCTTTTGACATTGATGAGCTAAAATCAAGTCTTCCCCTTTAAATTCATGTCTTCTCGTTCTAAAATCAGCATGCTCTTTGTTTCTTTTGGTGCTTGTTTGTGACTTCTCTACCATAAGTTTCAATTTATTAAAGTTCTCCAAAAACTTCTCTTCCTTTAAGTGTTCTAAAATACCTCTAACATATTTCAAATGATCTAAAATTTCATCTAAAATAATTTCAAACTTACCAAGGAGTGGTTTTTGTGCTTCATCCTCCACCATACCTTTGATCACCATGGGTATTTCCTACTCTTCATTTTTTGTCCCAACATCTTTTGGATGAGAAACTAAAGCATAACATAGTTCTTCCTCTTTTAACTCTTTTAAAAAAAAAATTCCCAATGATCATGCATACCTTGGCATTGCTGCCCACTTCATTTTGTTGTTCCTTTAGTGGGTTCATCACATACTTCTTCTTGTCCTTTGTGATTGTATATGTGTTCGATCCACCATTATAAATTTCCTTGCAATAATATTTCCATGGCCTTCACAATAGGATGTGGCATGCATCCATTGGCATCACATCACATAGTATTTCATCCCTATAATTACCAATCTAAAAATTTACTCAGCATTGCTCACTCACCAAAAGTTGATGTCCCTTGTGTATTCAAGTGACTCGATAGGGATTTGGGTACTTCATCCTTTCCAAATTCAGCTTCTCCACGATCTCTTGGGACACTAAATTATCTATGCTTCCACTATCCACTATTATGGTGCAATATTTTCCCTGAGACTTACAAATTGTTTTAAACAAGCTCCTCCTCTGTGTTAGTTCTAAAAGCTCCTTCTCTAGTTTTAAGAGAACTCTTTTCAGCATGAGAACTTCTCCATCTTTAGGGTCTACTGGCTCTATCTCATTTTCAGCTTTTGTAGTGTATTCTCTTCCAATTTTTGTCTTTCCAACCTCTTATATTTGAGGGCACTCAAAGGCTCGGTGACCCATTTCCCCACAATTGAAACACACTCCAGAAAATCCCCTTCCTCTACCATACTCTCCTCTCCGTCTCGAACTTTCACCTCTTCCTCTTGAAAAATATCCTCTTCCTCTTGCATTTTTCCCATGACTTATTTGTGACTAGCTTGCTTCCTCTTCTTTTATTTTGTTCCCTCTTCCATTATTTGTTTGTTCTCTACCTCTTAAAGGTTCTCCTCTACCTCTAGAGTTATTTTGCTTCATTCTTACCAAATTTTCCTTTTCCTTCAATGTATACTGGTAGGATTCTTCCACTATCCTTATCAAGACCATGCTAAGTTCATCTTGGATATTGATTCTTAGTCCATTTACATACTGAGCTACTTGTTCTTCATCATCCTCAATATGTCTAGCATGAATGCTCAATCTATAAAACTCTTTTGTGTAGTCCATGACACTGAGATCCTTTTGCTTAAGGTTTTGTAACCTTTTGATTACACTGATGTGATAATATATAGGAAAAATATTTTTCTTCAACTTTGTGACCATCTTTTCCCATGATTTTATTTTCTCCTTTCCCTTTCTTTGTCTATCAATTTGTACTTGATCCCACCATAGGGAGGCATGTCCTTTCAATCTAGTGCTAGCATGTTTAACCCTCTTTTTTTAATCAATGGATTCTAAATCAAAATACTTATCCATTTCTGCCATCAAATCAATGAGTTCCTTGGGCTTCATACTCCCACTATAGCTTGATGGGTCCATTTTTGGCCTACTCTTAAATTTTGCTAGTGCCTATAAAAACCTTTCTTCCTGTGGGTCTCCTCCCTATTTAGTTGCAACCTTAGGAGTTTCTTCCTCATCTTCAATAGGAACCCCTCTCCTTCGAAAGATTTTTATGGCTTCTAACCTTGTTGTAATCCCTCTCAACATCTCCACAAGTTTTAGGTTTTCTTCTCATGGGGGTCTTCCTCTACCACTTCCTCTATGTGCCATTCTATATTTTCCTTACAAACTTCTTCAAACCCCTACTCTCATACCAAATGGTGGAGATCAACAATTGAAAAATCCTCCAAGAGGAATTCAATTGTTTCAACAACTTAAAAACTCTCTCAAATAGAAAAATCATGAAAAAGGCAACTATTAAAACACCATCAAAACTTGCTTGAAATATTTTGAAATTTTCTTCATTCAATAGATGAAACTCAAAACTACACAAGAAAAATTTTCCATGACTTAGATTCTCACTCCATAGATTTTTTGATTACACTGAAAACCCTCTTCCTGAAAGAGGTTGAATAACATGAACATAACTATAGGAATGCATAAAATATACAAGACACAAAATCTAGCTCCATAGTCTCCACTTGCAACTAGAAATCCTTGCAATATCACACCCTACATAGCTACAAGAAAAACTTCCTTCAAAAATTTTAACATAACAAAATAAAAATCCCATAGACGAACTCCAAGTATGAGGAAATATGGCCTCCAACATCAAATTTTGCTGCCCTTCACTTTTTTGGTGAGTTTCTCTCCTTTTTCCCTCGATTCTTCATTCTTTTTCTTTCATTTTTCCATCTGCAACTTCTCTCCTTATGGTCCTTTTTGGAAATCACCTCCAAATCTGCAAATTAATTTCACTAGCACCTCTAGAATGTGTGTGGGGTTTCCACTTGCAAGAATTTACTCCTTTCTAACAACAGTTTCAAAATTGAAGCTAAATTTTGACTCCACTTCACCTTCACCTCCACCTCCTATCCAATTAGGACGCCCAATAAACCAATTTCATTTTTTTTTAAACATGGGAGTTACAAATTAAATGCTAAATAATCCCACCCTAGGCATGGGATATGGGGCTGATCAAACATTTAATGAACATGAGTTTTTTTTCTTTTTAAAACTTCTTTATATTGACAAATGAAATTCCTTAATGAAAGAAACCAAGGCCAAAACTCTAAAGTTTGAATATGAGTAAAATGATGCAGGCATGAAAATAAACCTAGAGACACACCAAAAAGAACAAAAAAAGTAAAAAATAGAAGCACCACCAAAAGATATCAAAATTGGACTTCACCTGATGCCCCTGCATCAGATAAGAAGTGAGTAGAGGGGTGTCCAGCATGTGAGAAAATAGTCTATGGGAAAGATAGTGTGTAATGGCTCAAATATTGAGTTGAAAGAAAGAAAATTATAGGTTATTGGGTGCACAAATTTGACAGAGAATATGCAGGAAGAATGGAATGAGATGTCACCATATGAGATGCAATAAACATTTCAATGTATATAAATTATTTTCTGAAATTGAGATTAGGTCACTTAGGGAAGGTGAAATGTAATGAAATGGTGTAATGTTAGATGAATGAATGAGAATTAGAAGGTATCAAATTAAATTATTCTCAATTGGTCTTTGTAGATTAATTAGAGATGTGAAATGATTTAATTGAGAAATATATTATTATATTAAATCTTGAATTGGTTACATGTCAATGTGGATTTGAGAAGTTGTAGTTGAGATTGGTTTTTGGTAGCGAAGGGTCAGTAAGCCTCTTGTATCAATTGGTGGTAAGACCAATGGTCTTGAGCATGCAAATAGAGCATTGAGTGGCCGGTTCACACCAGGGCGGTGGGTGAAGAATTGGTAAAGAGTGAAGAAGCCCTAAGAGGACATTGATCCTATAGGAATCATGTTGGATATCCTCCAACAGAGATGAAGTTGGGTAGAAGGTGTGCAAATCTCTTCCACTGAGAGGAAGTGGGTAGAAGGGATCTTGAAGGTGCATCTTCCAGAATCCTATTGGGAAGAGGATAGTAGTGAGATTTTTGTAGTAGGGGGACCTACAAAGGAAGTGAGTGTTGACTCTAATTGTTTGTGGTTGCAGATTGAGAGTGTGCCATAATTGTTTGAAAAAATACATTGGAGACATGGAGAGAGTTTTTTGATGAAGAAGAAATATTTGAAGCCACAAAAAGTGAAACAAGAACCCATCTGAAGGAATGATTTGTTCTGAATTGTGTGCCAGTCTGGTGGAAAATGTTGCAAAGTGATGGTGGACATAAATAGTAGAGATAATTTGGTTGTGTTGGAAATGGTTGAGAAGGTTAACTTAAAGAGGATGAAGCACCCTAAGCCATACTATGTCTCTTTTTTGCAAGTAGGTCATCAAATTCGGGTAAGTGAACAAAGCATTGTGAATTACTACAGTGAAAGATATAAGAATGGAATTGTATATGATATAGTACACATGGATGCTTATTGTCATTTTATAAGGTCAATATATGAAAGCTTTGGATGAGGGAAACTATACATAATAGTAGTGATAACATCTATATATCACAATCAAGGATGAAGAATATGTGTTGAATCTATTACAGATCACTCAGAGGAAACTTGATAAAAAAGTACATCAATATGCCCTAATGGGTGTATGAAAAGAAGAAAGAAATATCAAAGTTGCAATGGGTGAGAAAGAAGTAGATAAGAATCCTTTGAAGGATGAAGAGAAGAAAGAAAATATTGCAGCAGGATATGAATAATGAAGAAAAATAAGAGGACATCT
>VDFB02262681.1:0-70675 GCA_007258455.2 Sequoia sempervirens | reverse complement strand
CAAAGGTTTCAACTTGTGCTTGACTCCATCTTTCATCAAAAAGTAGGTATTGGCATACCCATCATGCACTGCCCTCCTATCAAACTGCCAAGGTCTTCCCAATAACAAGTGACAAACATCCATAGGCATAACATCACACAAAACTTCATCATGGTAATCACCTATCTTAAACCTTACCAAGCATTGTTCATTCACCAAAACCTTATGATCATCCTGCAAGCAAGCAATTTTGTAAGGATGTGGGTTCCTTCTCCTTTGTAGTTGTAACTTGTTCACCATTTCTTTAGAAGAAAGATTTTCAATACTACCACCATCAATGATCACATTACAAACTTTACCTTCACACTTACATCGAGTGTAAAACAAGCTATTTCTTTGTTCTAGTTCATTTTCCTCATTCAGCAAGGCTCTTCTGGCAACAAGGGACTCACCCCTTTCAGCATCTTCAAAATGTGAAAACTAAACATCTTCATCTACATGGGCAACTCAAGCATTACCTTTGGGTCTTTTTTTTATCCTTTCTTGATGTTGAGGACACTCAAAGGCTCTATGCCCTTCTTATCCACAATGAAAATAGGTTCCATGAAAGCCTCCTCTTCCAAATCCTCTACTCAATCATCCTCTTCCTCTAAAATTTTGCTCATGAAATTTCTTTGAGCTTTCACCTCTTTCATCCTTGTTGTCCTTAGTGTCTCTAATCTGCTTCTCATCCTCCTTTTTTTTGTACATAATCTCTACCCTTCCCTTTTTGCTTATTCTCAATTTTTTTGTTCAATCTTTCTTCTACCTTCAATGAAAATTGATATGCATCCTCAATGGTTTATATTCTTACTAATGCCAACTCTTCTTATATCCTATGTTTCATCCCATTAAGATAACGAGCTACTTTCTCCTTATTCACTTTTGAATGTCCTATTCTAATTAGGATCTTGTGAAATTCCTCCATGTTTTCCTAAATTTTCCTCATTCCTTGTATTAGATTTTGCATCTTCTTGAGTAATTCCAACTCATAATCAACTGAAATAAATTGCTTCTTCAATTTTTCCACCATTCTGTCCCATTTAGAAATTTTATCCTTCCCTTGTCTTCCTCTTTCAAGTTGGATCTCTTTTCACCATATACTTGCATGACCTTTTAGCTTTGTCTTTGCAAACCTCACTCAGTTAGGATCTTCAATCTCCTCAAACTCAAAAAATTCCTCCATGTTGTTGATCCAATCTACCAACTCTTCAGGATTTAGACTTCCACTGAAAGTTGAAACCTTCATTTTAGGATTCTTTCTAAGGTTGGATATTGCTCTCAACAATCTCATTTCTCCATTTGATCTTGTTCTTCCTCTTCCATTTCCTCTTTAGTTTCATCTTCATTGTCATCTCTTTCTCAATGCATTTCTCTCCTACAAATATCTTCTTGCAAGGTATCCAATTACCTTTTGATCGCTCTAATTTCATCTCTAGGAGGATCTCTTCCTCCACCACCTCTTCATCTACCTCTACCACACTGGGCAAGTCTAGGATGCATTTTGATCTCAACCCACACTCACAAGTCCTACTACAAACTACCTCACATTTGGCGATTTGTTTACAGACTCGGGACAACCTACTCTAATACCACTTGATGAAGGGTACTCCCCTTACAAACTAAAACTCACCACAACATAGGTTTGCACAACAAAAATGTAGGAAGAACAGAGATATTTTATTAATACTAAAATGGAAATTAAATTATAGAATCACATGGGATATTTGATTACAAAATATTCAATCAAACATGCAGATCAACCTACAAATTCAGCTCTACGATCTCATATCATAGACACCACTCTATCACCTTCTCTCCTATTCTATATATCTATACTCCTCCTTCAAGTTAGCTTAACCTCTCGACATTTTTTTTCCATCATGTTGTCTTAGTACTGCATCACCATCCAATGAACATCGAGATATCCTGGGCAGTTACCTCGTTATTAGTAGCTTCATTTTTATTTGTTCATGCTAGGTAATTGTCTTCCATCCATCGACTTCAAGTTTAAAATTGTTTGGCCAATGATCATGTTGATTCACAAAAATGATGTGCAATCAACAAATAACATCATGCCATGTGTCACCATCTGATTCATTCATCTATTTCCATTGATCTACTCATGTTTTTTTCCATCTCCCATCATCACAGTATCATGGGGACTTCAAATCCTCTCACCTTGATATCTTGTTGTCACCTCGATGTAGTTCATCACCTCTTCAAATGGATGTTGTAACAACTCCCACAAAAATAATAACATCACACTGATGTGCTTTGCAACCTTGAATGAGTGGTTCGTACTACCTATGTGTCATCCTTGTCATCTTCATACAACCAACGTCACCAATATGTCTTGATATATCAACCAATCACTCATTGCCACACGTCATTCTGATGTCATCATCCTCCTTTATCACACTCTATCATGTCCCATCTTATCGGCATGTCGAGGGGACTCACTTTGATGTTCTACCAAAATTTGTTTGTCTCTCCAATGAAAGGCTTATTGGAATTTCAAAGAGACTTGCTTTTCTATCCCATCGAAAATGATGTGTCTCTCTGATATGACACACCAACAACACCTTGTCAAAGTTTTGAAGATACTCAATACTTCATCCTATCGAAATCCACCTACTAGCCTAATGATGAACCTTTGACCAATGTTGACTCTTGTTACCTCATGTCATCTATTTCCTTTGCTATGTTGAAGGAACACAAAACATGGTGTCTTTGAAATCACCAGGTCACTCTAATGAATCTATTAACCAATGTCAAATGATGTCAAATTTTTTTCATCCTTCATGCCACTTACTCCTTAAGCCCAAACTCCTGCAAACTGCTATACTTAGTTATCTAAAGTTGATTAAGCCCTTATTGGAAAAGAAATAACATAGATTAATGTAAGATTTCTCGTACACCCTAGATGCTCCTACATCACCTAAATATCTATATCTCTTTTTTAGATATATTTTTTGTCCCTCAAATCACCCTCACAAGTAAATCTTAATCTAAACAATAAGATCTCATATAAAAAGATCAAGGATTTTACCTCTTATATCTCTATAACTTGCTCCTTTTGAAACCTTATCATACCTCTTTTCTTGGTTCAAACCATTTATCCCTAGATATATATCTGGAATGATCAAGCTACTCCATCTATATCATTTCATTTTTAATTGAACCTTAAAATATGTTCCATTAAAGTTGATTAAAACATTTTTCAACATATCCACCTTGCATATATAATAAACCCTACCCTATCCTACCCTCCCTTAATGGATCCACCTTGTGACTTTTATATACCTACCTAAACACTAGATAATCATGTCCAAAAAATATGATGAAATATCTTAGATATATATATCTCATTGGTCTCATCCTCAAAACATCATAGAGACATTATCCCAATTAGAATCTAACCAATATAATCCTTTGAGGTCTATTTTATTTAGACTCTTGGTCTCATAAATTTATCAAATTTCATATATATTCTTATCTACTCTTCAATATATAAATAAACTTTAATTAAATACTTAAATTCCTTATATATTCACTTTTTTTGTTGTGAAACCTATTACCATTCCTAACCTACCTCTACTAAAACCATTATGTTTCCTACTCCTATAACTAATAGGTCCTAAACCCTAAACCCTATTTACCCTAGTCCTAAACCCTAAATCCTAAATATTTTTAAGCTAAACCCTCTATCTACCCTCTTTTCTTAGTGAACCCTTTACCTCTTTTCTTAGTGAACCCTAAACCCTAGTCCTAAACCATTTATCCATTCTTCAAGATAAATAAACTTCAATTAAATACTTAAATTCCATCCATAAATATTATTAAGCTAAACCCTCTCCTACCCTTCCCTAATGGATCCCCCTTGTGACCTTTATAACAAGATACATGAATTTAGAAATTTGAGTTTACAAGAATTAAAATAAAAAGATTAAGTTCAATATTTTGATTCCAATTTTTATATAGTTTTTTTTAAATATCCAAGAGTTATATATATATAAACCCCTTAAATATATTCTAAAATATTATCTTTTATATGATATGTGTAGGGGCTCAACATACAGTAAATAGAGTAGAGGTGGAGCCCAATTTAGTAACTAGAATAGAGGAGGCCAAATCACACATAGTTGATGTCAAGTAGGAGACCCAAGCACAAATAATTGATGTTAGAGAGGAGTACCATACACACTTTTATGTTGGATGGGGGTCAAGATCACTTCCTTCTATGAATATTCATACTATGAATCTAATTAAAAAGGTGAAGAGAAAAAATCATTACATAAATATAGATCATTTACTTGAAATGGATATAGAAAAATTGAAATTTTATGTTGAACAACCTATTAAAACTACTAATAGGTCATTGAATAGAACTAAAAATAAAATACTTGAGGCTTATTTCAAAAATCATGATACACTTGGTCTAGCCCAACTGTTATCAAATTTACTTCTTTTTGATGAGCTAAAACATCCATTACAATTGTTGGGTGTAGATTTCACAAAAAATAGGAAAATATTCATATTAAAATATATTGCTGAAAATGTTAAAAAAGGTTTGGGTTTCATTGGGAAACAATCTCAATCAATGGATAAGATCATTTCAAGAAGAGTGATGTTGAAATTTATTGTAAGTCCACAAATGCGAAGAAAGCATCAAATCTCTTCACTTTCAACTAAAATTTACTTAAGTAGAAAGAAACTAACAAGATATGTGAAAAGGAGAAAGGTTTTGGATGATACTATTGTAGAAGGAAATTAGGCAATGATGTGTAGGGATCCTTGTTTTGACAAGATTGAAGATGGTGTTAGGAAGTTGATCTCAAGATTTTGGCATGATTATAGTCACCCTTCATCAAATAAAAGAGATGTTCTCAAACACATGATTGATCCAAATAGTTATGATTTGCATAAAAAACATTGGTCAAACATAACACAACATGAGATGTATGTGATTTTTCATGATGCAAATCCTCATATAAAGATTGAGAAAATAATGTTTGAAATGTTAAGGTCACATTATGTGAAGGTAAAGAAGGTTTTTGAAAATTGTTGTTATCATATTGAATTTGATCTTTACTATAAAGTGTTTTGAAAGATCAAAGAATAAATTTATGGTTCTCAAAATGCACCTTCTCAATGGGTAAGTCAATTCTAGCATCCATAGTATGTGATAAATTTTATGATGATGAAAATGGTCCAATGAAATGCATAAAAGGAATTTGTGAAAAAGTGGAAATTTGGTGAAAATCCCTTTGATAAATGAAGATACTAACATGATGAAGATGGTAAATTGCAAAAGTTACAAGTAAATAAATTTTGAAACAAAATTTGGTAAAAAATCCACAAGGTTAGATTATGTAGAAGAAGAACTACCTATTTGAAAATTTATGGAAAATTTTCATAAATTGATGCAACCATACATACATTATGTATTTTTTTTTCTAAGTGACAAGAAAAAAAATTTCAGTTGTTAAAAGGCACTTTCCCACCTGGAACAAGTTTATTAGTAGCCAAATTTGTAGAAAATTACTCTTTTACCCATCAAAAGGAGATTCAAACATAGTATTACTATTTGAAGTATGTCACTATTATGGTGCATGTGTGTTATCAACACGCACAATTGGATTTGGATGGTGTTGATAGTACATATGAAGAATGATTCATTAAAAATAATATCACTTTTATATTAGTAATGATAAAGAGCATGACATATATTCTATAGAACATTGTTTTAAGAATTTTTTTGAAGAATTGGCAAGAAGAGGTGTGAAGATTGAAAAGAATTTTATACGATCTAATGGGTGTGCATCACAATTCAAATAATCAAGGCCATTTAATGCACTATATAGATATCATTGAAATGACAAAATACCATATGTATGGAGTTTCTTTGAGAGTGGGCATGGAAAGGGTGGACATGATGGTGCAGGAGCTTGCATCAAACATGCTCTAAGAAAACATCAAGTGAATTATGAGGCAGATCATATAAATGATGCACATGATTTTTTTGAATGATGTAAGAAACACTCTGCATGTGAGGTCTAAACACCTTCAGGGAGGAACCCATGTCCGAATAGAGTGTTTTGGGAGATATTAGGAATGTAATTTATTGTTTGAATTTTTTTTTACTTATTTTTAAAATTTTAATTTTAAACTATATTTATTTTATTTCATAATATATATATATATATATATATATATATATATATAATTTGTAGGTGTGGATAGAAGAAAAATGCATGGATGTAAGAGGTAGAGAAAACAAGATATTTGCATTGTGTGATGAGTACAAATAGTCACACATGGACATTTTGCACTAGGGATTACTCTTGTTTTGTTATGACTGTATTTTGGGAGATTATGATAATTGCAACAACCAACAACATGGATATGTCGATGAATGGAATTTGGTGCCACAAGTTATTATTGACACATACAACGAAGATGAAGACAAAATATTTGAAAAACTCCTTTGATTTCAATTGATTATGACCACTTTTCAAGATTGATTAAAAAAGGTATATATATATAGTACTTATTATTTTTAGAAATAAAATAATTATATTTTTTTATTAAATTTATTAGAATTAAATATTGGTTTTATTTTTTAATTGAACATTGTATATATAGGAGATGTTTTGAAATCATAGAAGAGGTTGTAAACATAGGTGTTAGTTATTATTTATCACATTGCATAAAGGAGAGGATGAAGTTAACAAAACCATAAACAAGCAATGGAATGTTGTTTCCCACAAGTTTAGTTGTAGTGCAAGGGACATATCTCAAACAAGTCAAAATTGTTCAAAATGGGATTTATTTTATTGATTACCATCTTGACAATATGGTGTATCGGTATAGCCACCTAGTAATTTATATCGGCCTATATCTTCATCAATTTCCACATGCACATGGACATCAAAAGTGGAGACTAGATAGATATGACCATTAGATAATATTACATGTTATTGATGCAGGAGCAGTGACATATGAAGATTTTTGGCATGTGAAGAGTCATGAAGGGCACGAGAAAGGTCATCAAGAAAAGGCCATATGAATTGACCAAGAAAATAATAGAAAGACCATGATTATGGGAAACAAAAAAAATAAAATATTTGAAATGCCACAAGAGAAGTTGAAAGGACGACACCATTGGGAAGTAGTAAATACATTAAGTAAAAGAATGCAAAAAGAGTATGGGGGGATTTTGCCACACAAGGAGAAGATATAAGCAAAGAAATAAGAGATGAAGTGGAGGTGTGAGAAGGTGAGCAAAAAGAATACAAAGAGGAGAGGCAACGTTGAAGACAGAGTGAGACCACACAAGAAGAGGGAAAAGCCAAGAAAGGGCTGCACACAAAAGAGAGAACCCATGAGAAAAGAGTGAGGGTTGTGCACAAGTATGTGAGGGGGATACACCATTTGAAGGAGGGGCTCGACTGGAGTCTTGTGAGTGAAATATTCACTTACCATTGATAGCCAATTTGAATCCAAATGAATGGAGGTTGTGAACCAATGCATCGACATTAAAAATGTCTAGATAATGGTGTAGATCAAGAATTGAAAAAAATCCTCCAAGAGGATTTCAACTATTTCAACAAATTAAAAACTCTCTCAAACAAAAAAAAGCATGAAAAGGAAACTATTAAAAAACCATCAAAACTTGCTTGATAAATTCTAAAATTTTCTTCATTCAATAGATGAAACTCAAAACTACACAAAAAAAATCCATGAATCAGATTCTCACTCCATAGAGTTTGTGATTACACTAAAAACCCTCTTCTTGAAAGAGGTTGAATAACATGAACATAACTACACAAATGCATAAAATTAACAAGACACAAAATCTAGCTCCATAGTCTCCATTTGCAACTAGAAATCCATGCAATATCACACCCTACATAGCTACAGGAAAGACTTCCTTCAAAAATTTCAACATAAAAAAATAAAAATCCCATAGACCAGCTCTAGGTATGAGGAAATATGGCATCCAACATCAAATTTGGCTTCCCTTCACATTTTTGATGAGTTTCTCTCCTTTTTCCCTTGATTCTTCATTCATTTTCTTTCATTTTTCCATCTACAACTCTCCTTCTGGGCCTTTTTTAAATCACCTCCAAATCTACAAATTAACTTCACCAGCACCTCCAAAATGTGTGTGGGATTTCCACTTCCAAGAATTTACTCCTTTCTAGCAATAGTTTCAAAATTGAAGCCAAATTTTGACTCCACTTCACCTTCACCTCCTGTCCAATCAGGGCACCCAATAAACCAATTTCATTTTTTTTTAAACATGGGAGTTACAAATTAAATGCCAAAGAATCTCATCCTAGGCATGGGATATGGGGTTGATTGAACATTTAATAAACATGAGTTTTTTTTCTTTTTAAAACTTCTTTATCTTGACAAATGAAATTCCCTTCAATGAAAAAATCAAAGGCCAAAACTCCTAAAGTTTGAATAATTGAAATAAAATGATTTGGAGCATGAAATCAACCTAGACACACACCAAAAAGAACAAAAAAATCAAAAATAGAAGCACCACCAAAAGATATCAAAACTAGAATTCACCTGATGCCCCTGCATCAGACAACCAAGGTAAGAGAATAATTTTTCATGATAAGAGAATCATGAACATTCCTAGGCAATGGAATTCCAAGTTTGAGAAGCTCTAGAGCTGCCACCCATGTTGCCCCTCCCATATTCCTCTTTTTCCATCCATTCAAATACTCCTTGTTTTTGGTTCTTGGTGTCTTCTTGATTGTCTTTGAATTCATTATTTTATCAATCTCCTTATTCTTCCTTTCATGTAATTTATGCACCCTTCATGTTGTGTCAAAGAAATCTGAAACACTCCCATCTTGTCCAATTTTTCCTTTAGGAAACCTCTCCTTTTGACATTGATGAGCTAAAATCAAGTCTTCCCCTTTAAATTCATGTCTTCTCGTTCTAAAATCAGCATGCTCTTTGTTTCTTTTGGTGCTTGTTTGTGACTTCTCTACCATAAGCTTCAATTTATTAAAGTTCTCCAGAAACTTCTCTTCCTTTAAGTGTTCTAAAATACCTCTAACATATTTCAAATGATCTAAAATTTCATCTAAAATAATTTCAAACTTACCAAGGAGTGGTTTTTGTGCTTCATCCTCCACCATACCTTTGATCACCATGGGTATTTCCTACTCTTCATTTTTTGTCCCAACATCTTTTGGATGAGAAACTAAAGCATAACATAGTTCTTCCTCTTTTAACTCTTTTAAAAAAAAAATTCCCAATGATCATGCATACCTTGGCATTGCTGCCCACTTCATTTTGTTGTTCCTTTAGTGGGTTCATCACATACTTCTTCTTGTCCTTTGTGATTGTATATGTGTTCGATCCACCATTATAAATTTCCTTGCAATAATATTTCCATGGCCTTCACAATAGGATGTGGCATGCATCCATTGGCATCACATCACATAGTATTTCATCCCTATAATTACCAATCTAAAAATTTACTCAGCATTGCTCACTCACCAAAAGTTGATGTCCCTTGTGTATTCAAGTGACTCGATAGGGATTTGGGTACTTCATCCTTTCCAAATTCAGCTTCTCCACGATCTCTTGGGACACTAAATTATCTATGCTTCCACTATCCACTATTATGGTGCAATATTTTCCCTGAGACTTACAAATTGTTTTAAACAAGCTCCTCCTCTGTGTTAGTTCTAAAAGCTCCTTCTCTAGTTTTAAGAGAACTCTTTTCAGCATGAGAACTTCTCCATCTTTAGGGTCTACTGGCTCTATCTCATTTTCAGCTTTTGTAGTGTATTCTCTTCCAATTTTTGTCTTTCCAACCTCTTATATTTGAGGGCACTCAAAGGCTCGGTGACCCATTTCCCCACAATTGAAACACACTCCAGAAAATCCCCTTCCTCTACCATACTCTCCTCTCCGTCTCGAACTTTCACCTCTTCCTCTTGAAAAATATCCTCTTCCTCTTGCATTTTTCCCATGACTTATTTGTGACTAGCTTGCTTCCTCTTCTTTTATTTTGTTCCCTCTTCCATTATTTGTTTGTTCTCTACCTCTTAAAGGTTCTCCTCTACCTCTAGAGTTATTTTGCTTCATTCTTACCAAATTTTCCTTTTCCTTCAATGTATACTGGTAGGATTCTTCCACTATCCTTATCAAGACCATGCTAAGTTCATCTTGGATATTGATTCTTAGTCCATTTACATACTGAGCTACTTGTTCTTCATCATCCTCAATATGTCTAGCATGAATGCTCAATCTATAAAACTCTTTTGTGCAGTCCATGACACTGAGATCCTTTTGCTTAAGGTTTTGTAACCTTTTGATTACACTGATGTGATAATCCATAGGAAAAATATTTTTCTTCAACTTTGTGACCATCTTTTCCCATGATTTTATTTTCTCCTTTCCCTTTCTTTGTCTATCAATTTGTACTTGATCCCACCATAGGGAGGCATGTCCTTTCAATCTAGTGCTAGCATGTTTAACCCTCTTTTTTTAATCAATGGATTCTAAATCAAAATACTTATCCATTTCTGCCATCAAATCAATGAGTTCCTCAGGCTTCATACTCCCACTATAGCTTGATGGGTCCATTTTTGGCCTACTCTTAAATTTTGCTAGCGCCTATAAAAACCTTTCTTCCTGTGGGTCTCCTCCCTATTTAGTTGCAACCTTAGGAGTTTCTTCCTCGTCTTCAATAGGAACCCCTCTCCTTTGAAAGATTTTTATGGCTTCTAATCTTGTTGTAATCCCTCTCAACATCTCCATGAGTTTCAGGTTTTCTTCTCATGGGGGTCTTCCTCTACCACTTCCTCTATGTGCCATTCTATATTTTCCTTACAAACTTCTTCAAACCCCTACTCTCATACCAAATGGTGGAGATCAACAATTGAAAAATCCTCCAAGAGGAATTCAATTGTTTCAACAAATTAAAAACTCTCTCAAATAGAAAAATCATGAAAAAGGCAACTATTAAAACACCATCAAAACTTGCTTGAAATATTTTGAAATTTTCTTCATTCAATAGATGAAACTCAAAACTACATAAGAAAAATTTTCCATGACTTAGATTCTCACTCCATAGATTTTTTGATTACACTGAAAACCCTCTTCTTGAAAGAGGTTGAATAACATGAACATAACTATAGGAATGCATAAAATATACAAGACACAAAATCTAGCTCCATAGTCTCCACTTGCAACTAGAAATCCTT
Source organism: Sequoia sempervirens (assembly GCA_007258455.2). Lineage (NCBI taxonomy): Eukaryota > Viridiplantae > Streptophyta > Pinopsida > Cupressales > Cupressaceae > Sequoia > Sequoia sempervirens. The sequence goes on along the minus strand of VDFB02262681.1, from coordinate 59,411 downwards.
GCAATATCACACCCTACATAGCTACAGGAAAAACTTCCTTCAAAAATTTTAACATAAAAAAATAAAAATCCCATAGACGAACTCCAAGTATGAGGAAATATGGCCTCCAACATCAAATTTTTCTTCCCTTCACTTTTTTGGTGAGTTTCTCTCCTTTTTCCCTCGATTCTTCATTCTTTTTCTTTCATTTTTCCATCTGCAACTTCTCTCCTTATGGTCCTTTTTGGAAATCACCTCCAAATCTGCAAATTAATTTCACTAGCACCTCTAGAATGTGTGTGGGGTTTCCACTTCCAAGAATTTACTCCTTTCTGACAACAGTTTCAAAATTGAAGCTAAATTTTGACTCCACTTCACCTTCACCTCCACCTCCTATCCAATTAGGACGCCCAATAAACCAATTTCATTTTTTAAAAAACATGGGAGTTACAAATTAAATGCTAAATAATCCCACCCTGGGCATGGGATATGGGGCTGATCAAACATTTAATGAACATGAGTTTTTTTTCTTTTTAAAACTTCTTTATATTGACAAATGAAATTCCCTTCAATGAAAAAAACCAAAGGCCAAAACTCCTAAAGTTTGAATAATTGAAGTAAAATGATCTGGAGCATGAAATAAACCTAGACACACACCAAAAAGAACAAAAAAAGTAAAAAATAGAAGCACCACCAAAAGATATCAAAATTGGACTTCACCTGATGCCCCTGCATCAGATAAGAAGTGAGTAGAGGGGTGTCCAGCATGTGAGAAAATAGTCTATGGGAATGATAGTGTGTAATGGCTCAAATATTGAGTTGAAAGAAAGAAAATTATAGGTTATTGGGTGCACAAATTTGACAGAGACTATGCAGGAAGAATGGAATGAGATGTCACCATATGAGATGCAATAAACATTTCAATGTATATAAATTATTTTCTGAAATTGAGATTAGGTCACTTAGGGAAGGTGAAATGTAATGAAATGGCGTAATGTTAGATGAATGAATGAGAATTAGAAGGTATCAAATTAAATTATTCTCAATTGGTCTTTGTAGATTAATTAGAGATGTGAAATGATTTAATTGAGAAATATATTATTATATTAAATCTTGAATTGGTTACATGTCAATGTGGATTTGAGAAGTTGTAGTTGAGATTGGTTTTTGGTAGCGAAGGGTCAGTAAGCCTCTTGTATCAATTGGTATTAGAGCCAATGGTCTTGAGCATGCAAATAGAGCATTGAGTGAGAGGCGGTTCACACCAGGACAGTGGGTGAAGAATTGGTAAAGAGTGAAGAAGCCCTAAGAGGACATTGATCCTATAGGAATCATGTTGGATATCCTCCAACAGAGATGAAGTTGGGTAGAAGGTGTGCAAATCTCTTCCACTGAGAGGAAGTGGGTAGAAGGGATCTTGAAGGTGCATCTTCCAGAATCCTATTGGGAAGAGGATAGTAGTGAGATTTTTGTAGTAGGGGGACCTACAAAGGAAGTGAGTGTTGACTCTAATTGTTTGTGGTTGCAGATTGAGAGTGTGCCATAATTGTTTGAAAAAATACATTGGAGACATGGAGAGAGTTTTTTGATGAAGAAGAAATATTTGAAGCCACAAAAAGTGAAACAAGAACCCATCTGAAGGAATGATTTGTTCTGAATTGTGTGCCAGTCTGGTGGAAAATGTTGCAAAGTGATGGTGGACATAAATAGTAGAGATAATTTGGTTGTGTTGGAAATGGGTGAGAAGGTTAACTTAAAGAGGATGAAGCACCCTAAGCCATACTATGTCTCTTTTTTGCAAGTAGGTCATCAAATTCGGGTAAGTGAACAAAGCATTGTGAATTTTCACATTGAAAGATATAAGGATGGAATTGTATATGATATAGTACACATGGATGCTTGTCATGTTTTTTTGGGTCAACCTTGGCTTTGGGATAGGGAAGCTATACATAATGGTAGTGATAACATCTATATCATAATCAAGGATGGGAAAGAATATGTGTTGAATCTATTACAAGATAAACAAGAGGAAGCGGTAAAAGAAATTGCATCAATATGCCCTAATGAGTGTATGAAAGAAGAAAGAAATATCAAAGTTGCAATAGGTGAGAAAGAAGTAGATAAGAATCCTTTGAAGGATGAAGAGAAGAAAGAAAATATTGCAACAGATATGAATAATGAAGAAAAATAAGAGGATATCTTTGTGCAAAAAGATCAAGAGGAAAGAGAAGAGATTGCAACTGAGATTGCAAAGGATGAGAAGTTTTGCAACCCTTTGATAGAAGGGGCATAGAAGGAAAAGAGTGTGGGAGTAGCCCATATAGTCCCAATAGAAGGAAATGAGTTGTAGTAGGTTATTTTGAAGAGGTAAATTATGAAATTGCAGCGGAGAATGATCCATTGGAAGACATGGAAAGTTTAAGAAAGCGATATGAAGAAGAGACAATTCATGAAGAATTGAAAAGAGTGGAGGCATTATAGGTTGTGATAGAGGTATATCTTTTGGAATACATGAATGAAGAGACTAAATTTTATATAGTAGTAGAAACTGTATCCTTTGGAGGACATGAGGATGGTGATAGATATGGGAGATGAAAACATTGCGGCGAAGGGAAACAAAAAGGAAATTAAAGAAGCAAAAGAAAATGAGGGAAAATTTGAAACTTTTGAGTATAATTTGTTTGGGATGATGAATGAAATAGAGGATGAAGGGAAATAACGTAGAAATGTGGAAAATTTCAATGTAGATTTGTGTAAGAAGGTTGTTGATTTAGTTGTTGAGGAGTGTAACTTTCTTGAGATAGAGAATGAGAAGGATGGAGAGATTGCTTGGTGGAGGATGCCAGAAAATGGTGGATTGGATCCCATGAAGGAGAAGAAGATAGGAGAAAATATTAGGAGGAGGAGGATGGTGCATGGTGGAAATGAGTCTACAAAAGGAAAGAGGAAGAGAGTGTAGAATTGTTGGGGAAGGATGGCAAATTTTCCAACAAGGTGCTGGAAGAGGAGGAAAAACAAATAATTTGCAAGTACCAATTTTAGCATGGGAGCATGTTGTATGTTGTTCACAACTTGGAAGAGTAATTGTATTACTTAGCTCCATTTTGTGAGCCTATGCTCACAAAATTTTTACCAGGCATGTCTGATGCAGGAGCATCGATATATGAAGAGTTTTAGCATGTGAAGAGTCATGAAGGGCATGAAAAAGGTCATCAAGAAAAGGCCATATGAATTGACCAAGCAAGTAATAGAAAGGCCACAATTATGGGAAACAAAAAGATAAAAGATTTGAAATGCCATAGGAGAAGCCGAAGGGACAATGCCATTGGGAGGCAGTAAATACATTAAGGAAAAGAATTCAAAAAGAGTATGGGGGGATTGTGCCACACAGTGAGAATATATAAGCACAAAAATAAGAGATGAAGTGGAGGTGTGAGAAGGTGCACAGAAAGAAGTAAAAGAGGAGAGGCAATGTGGAAGACAGAATGATACCACATAGGAAGAGGTAAAATCCAAGAAAGGGTTGTGCACAAAAGAGATGATCTGTGAGAAAAGAGTGAGGTTTGTGCACTAGTATGTGAGGGGGATGCACCATGTGAAGGAGGGGCTCGATTGGAGTCTTGTGAGTGAAATCTTCACCTACTATTGATAGCCAATTTAAATCCAAATGAATGGAGGTTTCAAATTGATACATTAGCATTAAAAATGTCCAGATAAGAAGTGAGTAGAGGAGCGTTGAGCATGTGAGGAAAGAGTCTATGGCAATGATAGTGTGGAACAACTCAGATAATGAGTTGAAAGAAAGCAAATTATAGGATATTGGGTGCACAAATTTGACAAAGAAACTGTGTAGAAAGAATTGAATGAGACAACACCATATGAGATGCAATAAACATTTCAATGTATATAAATTATTTTCTAAAATTTGAGAACAGGTTGCTTAGGGAAGGTGGAATTTAATAAAATGGTGTAATGTTAGATAAATGAATGAGAATTGGAAGGTATCAAATTAAATTATTCTCAATTGGTCTTTGTAGATTAATTAGAGATGTGAACCGATTTAATTGAGAAATATATTGTTAAATTAAATCTTGAATTGGTTGCATACTTGTCAATGTGGATTTGGGAAGCTACAGTTGAGATTGGTTTTTGGTAATGAAAGGTTAGTAAGCCTCTTGCATCAGTTATTGAAGAGTGATCTAAACCAATTGATGTGGTATGAAAAATGTGGAAAAAAAATTACACTTCATTTTGAATGTATTCATTAGATCTCTAAGTATTAATTATTTTAGCTTATGCTTATATATGTCTTTCATTTCAAATTTTAATTTTAATGGTTCTTAACAAATTTTAGAATCAAATGATCTCTACGAACTCTATTTTTATTTACATTTCACCATTGTAGGAGATTTTTTTTTTTACAATCATGTAGAGTTGAAAGGATTTCAAGTTATTAAACTTCATGACAGTCAGGTATGTTCTCTAAACTATATAGTCTCTAATTTAGGTGTCTTCATGTATGTTGTCTTTAACTTCTAGGTGTCTTAGAATTTGATATATAGCATATGCATGTCTTAGGTATACACAAGGGGCATGTGCAAAAGTTGGGTCCACAAAATATTTGTCATAGTTGGATTGAAAATTTGAAGCACTTACACATTGAATCTTTAAAAAGTTCAATAATATGAAATTTAGCATTTTGAGTCTAGTTTTCAAATATGCAATTTATTCTAATACCTAGATGATACAAATAAATTTTTAATAGGCGTGTATAAAAACCTCTTTTAAAGTCACTTTTTTAGGACCATACCATGCATGTGTACAAACACCATAATTTGACCTAAATAAAGGTATTTTTATAATTCCTTTTGAGGAAAGATGTGTAATAAACGTAAGATTGATGAGGATATTTTATATAATTTTTTTCTAAATAATTTTTTTATTGGCCCCAATTATTGTTTTTGAAAACCCTCGTGTATAGACACCATAATTTGACATAAACTAATCATTTTTTTCATTGTTTAAATATTTTTTTCTAGATTGATGCCATATAATTTTTTTATAAAAAAACAAATTAAAAGTTATTAAAAAATATGAAAAACTTGACATTTTAAGTTTATGGACCAATTTCCTTAGAAATTAATTAAAAATAGAAAAAATAATTCAATCATAAAAAAAATTATATATTTGAAAACTCGACATCACGATCTATAATAGATTTTAATTTCATAAAATAATTCCAAAAAAAATTGTCAGCTATATTGCCAAAGTCAGTTATTTCTCTTGGCCTTTCCTTAGTCTTGTACTTGTAGGTCCAAGGCTAAGGGTTGGGTTATCAAACCTTTCTTCAGCCTAAAACCAAAGCAAAAATCACTTTAAAAATTCAAATTTTAAAGAATGGGTACTTGTTTTAAAATGGGCACCCATTCCTAATTTTCTCATTTGGAAAATGGAACATGTACCCATTTTAGTTTAGAATGGGTGCCCATTCAAAATAGAACAAGTACCCATTTTAAAATGGGTACCCATTTCTATTATACTCATTATATTCAAATTTAGAAAAAATGACTGGCCACCTTTTTGCTACAAAATTCACTTTCTTTAGTATAGATCGACAATGATATCTTCTACATTTTTTATTCAATTTTGTCTTGTGCAATCTCTTAACATGTCATATTCTATTCAATTTTTTGAAAAATTAAATCACAAGTTGATTATGTGAAGTGGAATCAAGTGCAAGGACTTTTCTTAGGAGGAATAAAAAAAGATGGTTTTTGAATATTAATGGCAAAGGGATACTCTCCCTTTCAAATCTAATAAAAAAAAAACATACAACCCTATGCAAGAAGGTAGAAAATTAACTTAAACACATATAAATGAAAGAGAAATCTACAACATATATTAAGTTCAAATATTAAAAATGAATTACATAATCATGGAGCTCATATGCTCATATACAACATGGGCTTCACACATACAAAAATCTACAACTCAACATTCCAACATCATTCCAACAGCATCTAGATATGCAACTACCAACTCTCCAAATCCCCCCCATTCACTAAATTGCAAGCATCAATATATAAAAATTGTGTGAGAAGAAACCACTATTGCTTTCTTGAAACAACCTCCACTAAACTACTAGGAAAACCTGTCATTTTTTGCTTATCAATACTTTGTCATTTGTTAGAATTTTCTAAAATGGTTTTTGGGTTTGGTGCACCTCGTTTCCATCTTTTTGGATCATTTTGAGATTCTTAATTTTGTTATCATATGAGAAATTTATGACCATTTTACTGAGGTTGGGTCTCATAATTATGACCTAGACGATCTTTTCTCTTCCCAATAATAATAATATGTCAGTCAAACCTCTAGAATGCTCATTACTCCTTCTTGGCATGAATTTTCTCTTCTTAGCATGTACATTCAATGTAAAATTCAAATTTTCTTCCTGCCTTGCACCCACTCTCTCCATTCCATCAATACTCATCATTCCAGTCCTTCAACAAGATGCAATTTCAATATTTTTGAATGGAGTTACAATTAATTGTCCACTCACAAGCTTTGACATGGAAGTTTTCTCTTTTAGAAAATTAACACTTCTCAAATATTTTTAAAAAATAAAAATTGAATCAATTAATTAATTGATTTTCCCACAATCCATAACTAAACTCTACTATGCTAGAAGAGTTAAAAATTACAACAATTTACACCTGTAGCCAAAAATAAAAATAAAAAACAAGCATAAAATTTTAAAATATTTTTGGTTGTGCAAGATTGCTTGGTACCCCTGGATGCTCTTGCATCAGTCACCCATAGTAGAAATTTTGTGAGCTTAGGCTCACAAAAGTGGAGTTGAATGGTAGAACCATTCTTTCAGTTTGCAAGCAATCTACAACGAACTCCATCGTTGTCCAAAGTGCACATGAAGTATTTTTTTTCTTCCTCTTCTTCCAACATCTTGCTAGTACTAGATTCACTCTCCTCCAATAAATATGCTTACCATTCTTCTCTCCTCTCATGGAATTATATCTACCATGTACCATCCTCCTCCAAATAATCTCTCTACTCCTCTCCTCTTTCATGGGTTTTGACCCACCACAAACCAACCACCTCCACCAAATCTCGCTTGTAACTTCCTCCATAGCCTCTACCTAAAAGTATACATCTATATACCACTTTGTATCCTCATAGTCCTTTTTCTTTTCTAACTCTTTTCTCATCTCACAATGCAAATCCTTTACAAATTCAACAATGTAAAACTCATAAAAATCATATTTTACCTCAATGACTTTTTTTGTCACATCTTCTTCTTCACTATTGAATGCTATTGTCTTTGTTGTTGCATTGAACAACTTCTCTATCTATGTGATCTCTTCCTCAATAAACTCTTGTTCTTCACCAAGTTCCTCATCAAATGCTAGATCCTCATACATCACTGAATACTTTGATTTAACTGCAACATCCTCAACTATTTCAATTTGGTTTTCCCTTTCTTCAATGTCATCCATTTCACTAAACTCTTTTGTTGTTGTTGCAACCTCACTTGCCACACACTCTCAAACTTCAACCTCTCAAGTATAGATTGCCTCCATTCAGTGATTGGTATACCCATCACACACACTCCACCCCCAGGTCCTAGTGTAAACTGCCTCACGTTTGGCACTCTGCCTACACACAAATCACACACACCACCATAGGTCCTGGTGCAAACTACCTCACATTGGTGCTTCTGCTTGCACACTCAGGAACTTTCGCTTTGATGCCACTAATTTAAAGGTGATACTCTCCCCTTACAAAGCTAAAGCCAAACACACATACAACTCTATGCAAGAAGGCATCAAATTAACTTAAACACATAGAAGTGGAAGAGAAATTTGCAGCATATATTAAGTTCAAATCTGAAAATGAATTACATAATCATGGAGCTCATATGCTCATATACAACATGGGCTTCACACATACAAAAAATTACAACTCAACATTCCAACATCATTCTAGTAGCATCTGGATATGCAACCACCAACTCTCCAAATCCCCCCCATTCACCAAATTGCAAGCATTAATATATAAAAATTGTGTGAGAAGAAACCACTATTGGTTTCTCGAAACAACCTCCATTAAACCACCAAGAAAACCCATCACTTTCTGCCTATCAATGCTCTGTCATTCTTCAAAATTTTCTAAAATTGTTTATGGGTTTGGTGTGCCTCATTTCTAGCTTTCCAAATCATTTTTAAATTATTAATTTTGTTAGTGTATGAGAAATTTATGATCATTTTACTAAGGTTGGGTCTCATAATTATGACCTAGACAATCTTTTCTATTTTCCCAAAAATAATAATATACCATTCAAACCTCCAGAATGCTCATTACTCCTTCTTGGCATGGATTTTCTCTTCTTAGCATGTGCATTCAATGTATAGTTCAAAATTTCTTCCCACCTTACACCCACTCTCTCCATTCCATCAATACCCATCATTCCAGTCCTCCAACAAGATACAATTTCAATTTTTTTGAATGGAGTTACAATTTACAATAATTGTCCACTCACAAGCTTGGATATGGAAGTTTTCCCTTTTATAAAATTAACACTTCTCACATATTTTAAAACAATAAAAAGTGAATCAATTAATTGATTGATTTTCCCACAATCCATCACCAAATTTTGCTATGCTGGAAGAGTTGAAAATTTCAACAATTTACACCTGCAACCAAAAATCAAAATAAAACATAGGAATAAAATTTTAAAATATTTTTGGTTCTGCAGGATTGTTGCTCCTGCTTCAAATATTCATATTTATTTGTACTTCAGAGTTTATAGAACAAAGGATATGCATATAGTTTTATTTTAAAATTTTGAGGTAGCAATTTGAAAATAGATTAAAAATCATTTGTTTTTTATCAAGAGGGTTTGGTAACCATGGGATCAAAGCAAAGAAAAAGAAAAATGTAGGAAGCTCATGAAACCTAAATAAATTGAAGCAAATAGAGATATGGAGTAAAAACAAAAAAGAGATAGAAGAACAAGGATTTGACAAATGAAAAATATTGAAGCATCTAGTTCCATGACTATTGAAGAGGAGACCATGAAGGATGGGATGAATGTAGATGATCTAAATTTGGAAATGGTGAATATGGAAGAAAATGTGATTATAGAGACAAATCTAACTATGTCTTCAAATTCGCCTTTGAATGATATAGAAATAGTGACTGCAAATAAATTTGGGCTTTGTCTTAAAATCCACCTTTCAATGATATGAAAAATACAACTATTCAAATAAATCTAGGTATGTCTTCAAACCCACATTTTGATTATATTGATATTAATTATTTAAATGAAGTTGTAAATACCAATAATGGCATCAACTATACTAGTAAAAAAATGAAAACACAAAATAAGAATGAAATCCCTTGTATAGATGAAAATGAAAATGTTTTTTTATTGAAAGAAATGTCTTAGATAACCTTCCTGGTAAAATTTCTTGGAGACAAATGAGAACCTATGAAAATAGATTATATAAAATGGTTTATTAATAGAAAAAGTCTAGGATTTCCATGTCAACTTATGATGCAATTGATGAAAATGTGGAAAATATGAAAAGTGATGAAAAATTAGTCATTTTTTTTAAATATAAGAAGAAAGATGATTCAACAAAACAAGTCATATCTAGTGTTGATAATGCTATTGATTATATAGGAAAAAATGTTGATCTAAAGATAAGAATACAGTATGACATGCTATAACAACTACTTTAGTTAATAAATCAGCTTCGAATAAAAGAATGTTAAGATTAGTGAATTTATAAATGTAAATCCTAAAACTTTGATAAGAGCATAAAAAAGAAGAGAAAGTATTGAAAATGATCTAATTAACCAATGTTGTAGTTTTAGTGGTAGACTCCCAAGGTCTAACATGAAATTAAATAATGAAATGAAATATTTAATTGAAAAATATTGGCATGATAATACAAGAGTATCATCTAATATTATAGATGTTTTAAAATTAAGAGTGGGATAAAAAAATTGTGACCCTCATCCAAAACATCTATTAGATATGACTCAAGTTGAATTTTATAAAAAAAATAGATGATTCAATCTTACCAAATATTAGTGTAAGTCAAAGATCATTTGAAAAATGTAAACCTTGATATGTGAAAATTAATAAACAATGAATCTCTTTTTGTTGTAAAACTCAGGTACAATTTCATTATTATTATGATATATTCAATGTATATGTTGTACTTTTCATACTACTAAAAAAATTATGCATAAATGTGGTATTAATATGCCACCTAAAACAATCAAGGAGCTTATAGCAAGTTTGCTTTGTGAACCATCTAATAGACACTTATTTTATTTAAATGCATGTATTTCTAGACAGTGTAATAGATGTGGTAACCTTTCATTGTTAGGAGAATGTATGCATCAAAGTAGTTTACAAAATTTTGGACAAAAATTTATGGATGTTAAAAGATTCAAAACTATTGAATATTCTTTAAAGGATGAAAAAATTTGGGAAAATTGTCAGCTAATCATAGAAAAAATTAGTGTGCATGAAGATGAGTGTGCATACAAAAAAAGAGAGGATGCAAATGATACAAAGGAATAAATAAATATAGGTAATTATATAGTTGTATATAGTTAATTAATAGTCTATGTATATAGTTAAAAATTTCTCACATGACTTAAAGTCAAGGCTCATGTCTATCTCCCCTTAATCCATATTTTTATGTTATTCTTTTTAGTCATTTCCTAATCATAGTTAATTATTTTTGTTTCAAGTCTCCCACAACTAGATGGAATTGGTGAACACTACTTGTGCATTCAAAAACTCAGATAAAATATAATAGATAACTTTCCCTATGGTAGGCATCACTTGAATTTGTAAGGAGTTTCTAAGAGTCAATTTTCTAAATTTTATTAAATTATAATTTCCTTGCATGACTTGGAGTTATGACTCGTAAAATATATATTTAATTTGTACTTACACTCATTTTTTTTTGTAGTTCCCCAACTAGTAGATGTTGAAGTTCTACAGTTTCTAAAACTCACATACAACCAAAATTCCTATCACATCTAAAATATCTAAGCAATGATTATGCCATGCAACTAAGAGAGAGAATATCAATCCACAAGAGAACTGATATGCCTTATGTATTGAATAATTAATACCTAGATGATCAATTATAATGAATGATCAATGCTTATAAAAGCATAAAAAGCAAACCCTAGATGAGGATTTGATTATATTGTGACAAGTGTCTTAATCTCATGCAATGAGACAAGTTGACCTATATTCAGTCCAATCTAATAATAATAAAACACTCCTAAGTTTAACTTAAGTGAATAAAGTAATAAGGGACTTACTAATTAATCAATGATTAATTAATTATCAAGTGATAGCCTAATTACTCCAAAACCCCCCTTAATATCAACTTAGGGAGAACTTGAAAACCCTAATGAAGAATGCAATGATGGATGCATGGATGGGTCTCAGATACAAGTCCTGATAAGGTATCCATATGCAAATAAATAAATCTCTCATAACTAGAGAAAAGAAGAAAGCCACATGAAAAAAATTCCTCTCTAAAAGAGAAAATGAAATAACTAGACTAGTGAAAGAAAGATAGAAGGAGGACTTAAAGTGTCCCCTTGATAGGAGAAAAAAATGAAGATATGAATCCCCCATAAAGAAAGAGCTCTTGTGCCAATGATGAATGCCTAAAGATAGAATATGATCCACTACTTGCAAACTACATTTCTCCCCTTAGGAAGAAAAAGATCCATTGGTGATTGGAGAAGCCAATCCAAAATGATGGTGAATCAGGAATTCAAATCCAAATGATGTGTGCCACTAAAAAGGGCTCAAGTGTCCACATGTCAAAAAGAGATTATTTCAATCCAAGATTCTATGAATACGATGGAGAATAAGTTGCAAATGCCATGAATATGGTGGTCCAACAACGATGATGTGGTTGTCAACAAAGAGGATATGAATGTCCTCAAATTAATCCTCTAGATCTACAATATAGGACTCTACAAACAAGGATGATATGTCTGAAAGATACGAATCCCAAGTAGCTATGTTTGGAAGAAGTTGAATGTCCTATTACACTAAACCAATAGGTTCCAAGGATGTGGTGATGCCAAGCTAATTAGGAACAAAAAAAGATGGTGATGAAGTCTTGATCTAAAGATTTGGAACATGAAAACAAGTCTCTAGAACATTGGGACATGCAAGAGCTTTGATATAATCAAGCTCCTCTAAAGTATCATCATCAAAGGGTATGAAATATGGATCTATAAGAGGAATGAGACAATTTACAGTAGGATCCTCTAGGTATGGAGAGATATGATGGTTTCCAAGGATCTCCCAAAGTCGAGTCCAAACTGTCTGGGGACAATCAATGTCCGATACAACACACATAGTGTCAAGATCAACACTAGAACAAATCAATCCTACAACATGATCACTAATAATACCCCATCCTGAATAACTCCCTGGTGTGTTTGGTGTAGGTATGAGTCCATATAGATAAAGAAAAATATCAAGCCACTTGAGATGTGTCAAGATGTTGTTTCACCAAGACTCATAGTTATCCTTTGTCAAGTTGACCACAGAATGATGAATAGAAAAACCCATGATACTTCCTAAAATGATAAAACCAGAGACTAATAACCTTAGTACATATAAAGTAGATCAAATGAAGTCATCTCAAGAAAATAGATCCTTTTAGGTGCCAAGAAGTCCAAGTAATTGACAAAAATGTGAAATCACAAAATACTGAATAAAATATGCTTGGGGCATATTCTAGAAAAAGTGCATGGATGGATTTGAAAAGCTTTGTAACACCTTTTAAAGCCACTAGAATTACAAAAATTGAAGATACAGGAAAAACGTTATGAGCTTGGGAGTGAAAAATGAAGATATAAATTTGACTGAGACTAAAATAAAATAGCAACAAAATCTAATGATGAGACCTAAACCACTAGATAGTGCTTGGAACTAGCTTTCGAATGATATCTTGTTTGCTTGATTTTGACACCATATACCCAAGTTATGGCCAAAAGAAAAAATAGCTCCTTTAGGGACAAAGGGGGCTATGAGGGGGGCTTGGAGGTTATCGTATGACTGACACCATGTTGATGTCAACATGACGTAGAGGAATATTTAGGGAATATTCCCCTCATCAGAAAAAGAAAAAAAAAAGGTGTTTGCCTAGATAAACATAATATTGTTGGAATATTCATTGAGATTTGTTGGAATATGCTTGGAATATTTGAATGATTATGATCGCTAGTTTTCTTTCCAACCGCGCAAGACTGTTGCCAATTTTTTTTAGTGGTGCCAATATTTCTGTTGAAACTAGGAAGAGTTGGTCAGGTGGTTTTAATACCATTGAAGTGACATGTATAGGTCATGACCGACAATCAATAGAGGTCGCTGAGGTTTTGCTTGCCATCAGTTGACAAGTTCACAAGGCCTAATGACCCACATGACCTATGTATTGAGCAAACCTAGGTACATTGTACCCACAAAAACCTTTTTTTATTTTTTTCTTTTATATTTTTTGTTTTGATTTTCAATTTTGTAAAAAAATAAAATTGAAAAATAGAATTTTTTTTAAAACCCTCATACCTACACAGGGATGCGCAATCCCATAATGATACAGTCATATGATCCATATGGATGTATAGATCTCGTTAGGATTTTTGTAACCCTTTAAAAAAATTATTTTTTGCAACTATACCAATTTTGACCAAACAACAAACATTCCTAAGGTTTTCAATCATTCTAGACTCAATAGTGATGCTCATTTTTCCCTAGGATGAGCCATTTTTTTGTCAAGGAAAAATCTCTCAAAAATTAGACAAGAAGTCACAGATTTGGTGCTCTGGTACCATGTTAAAGTTTATGATTGAACCCCACAGTTTCAAAAAATCACCTGCAACCAAAATCCCACATCTAAAAGATCTAAGCAATGATTATGCCATGCAACCAAGAGAGAGAAGATTGATCCACAAGAGCATTTGGTATGCCTTTTGTATTGAATAATGAATACCTAGATGATCGATTATAATGAATGATCAATGCTTATAAAAGCATAAAAAGAAAACCCTAGATGAAGATTTGATTAGATTGGACAAGTGTCTTAATCTCATGCAATGAGACAACTTGGCCTATATTAGTCCAATCTAATAATAAAAAATCACTCCTAAGTGTAGCTTAAGTGAATAAAGTAATGAGGGACTTACTAATTAATTAATGATTAACTAATTATTAAGTGATGTCCTAATTACTCCAACAATAGATCCACCATGATTGTCACTACAAAATTTCATCATAAACGCATTACAAAAAAGAGAGGATGTAGATGTTACAATAGAATTTGAATAAATATAGGGAAGTATATAGTTGCATATATTTAATTGATAGTTAAAATATAAAGTTAATTATTTTTTTCATTTTATAAAAAATTTAGAAGTGATTGCATGTCCCCTTAAGACCTATCCTCTTAGCTCACCCTAAGCCATCCTAGATTATGTACCCTTTTAATACATCTCCTAATTATAGAACTAATTTTTGTACATGAAACATAATTTGAGTCAAGGCTCTTGTATCTCCCCTTAATCCATCTTCTTAGGACCCCTTAATTCATCCTCTTAGCTACCCTAAATCCATCCTCTTGCATTCCCTTAATTTATTATCTTAACTCCCCTTAAGCCATCCTCTTAGGACCCCTTAAGTCATCCTCTTAGCTATCATAAATACATCCTCTTGTGTCCCATTAAGTCATTCTCTTAACTCCCTCTAATCCATCCTCTTAGGACCCCTTAATTCATCCTCTTAGCTACCCTAAATCCATCCCATTTCAACCCCTTAATTCATTATCTTAACTCCCCTTAAGCCATCCTCTTAGGACCCCTTAAGTCATCCTCTTAGCTACCCTAAATCCATCCTCTTGTGTCACCTTAATTCATTATCTTAACTCCCCTTAAGCCATCCTCTTAGGACCCCTTAATTCATACTCTTAGCTACCCTAAATCTATCCTCTTGTGTCCCTTAAGTCATTCTCTTGAGTCCCCTTAAGCCATCCTCTTACCCCCCTCTTAATTCATCTTCTAATTATATCTAAATTTCTCACATGACTTAGAGTTAAGTCTCATGTGTATCTCCCCTTAATCCATCCTCTTATGTTAGTCTTAAGTTATTTAATAATTATATTTAATCATTTTTATTTTAGGTCTCCCACAACTAGATGGCATTGGTGACCACTACTTGTGCATTCAACAACTCATGACAAAATATAGTATAATTTCCCTATGGTAGGCATCACTTGAATTTGTAAGGAATTTCTAAGATCCACTTTTTAAAATTTTATTAAATTGTAATTTCCTCACATGACTTGGAGTTATGACTGATAAAATATATAGTTAATTTGTACTTATATTCATTATTTTTCTAGTTCCCCTACTAGTAGATCCACCGTGATTATCACTACAAATTTTCATCATAGATGCATTAAGAAAAAGAGGATGTGGATGTTACAATGGAATTTGAATAAATACAAGTAATTATATATTTTTATATATTTAATTGAGTAAAAATATAAATTTAATTAATTCTTGTCATTTTATAAAAAAAAAATAGAAGTAATTGCATGTCCCCTTAAGTCATATACTCTTAGCTCCCCTTAAGCCATCCTATATTGTGTACCCTTTTAAGCCATCTCCTAATTATATAACTAATTTTCTCACATGACACTTAATTTGAGTCAAGGATCTTGTATCTCCCCTTAATTCATCCCCCTCTTAATTCATCTTCTAATTATAGCTCAATTTCTCACATGACTTCGAAGTCAAGGCTCATGTGTATCTCCCTTTAATCCATCCTCTTATGTCACCTTAAGTAATTTCATAATTTTCTCACATGACATATACTTTGAGTCAAGGCTCTTGTATCTCCCCTTAAGCTATCCTCTTAGATGCCCTAATTTCATCATCTTATGTCCCCTTAAGTCATCCTCTTAACTCCCCTTAAGGAATTTCTAAGATATATTTTTCTAAATTTATTTAAATTGTACAATTTTCTCTCATGACTTGGAGTTAAATGACTCATAAAATATATAGTTAATTTACTTACATTCATTATTTTTTCAAGTTTCCATCAAGTAGATCCACCATGATTGTCATTGTAACAATTTTTCATCGTATAAATTAGGTTAGATCAATTTTGTTGTCTTGAACTAAAAGTGGAAAAGTTAATTGTATTGATATACACATATGTTTCATCATGTTATAGTTGTATTAAGCATAAATTTATTATATGTGTCTTCGATGTATGAACTTTCATTCTTACAAATCATATTTTATATTGTTCCAATTTTATCTTATATAAATTGTGTCTTTGATATATATTGTTTCATTCTTATTGACCTTGGTGTGAGGTCAATAAATTTCTAAGTCATTAATTGCATTAGAGTTGGATTCAACTAAGTGACAAAAGGATTATATAGATTTTAGGGATCTTAATAAGGCATCATTTAAGGATGGATTTTATTTATCCAATATTGGTATCATTGTTAGTTTTGCTATAGGTCATGAGATTCTCTCATTTATAGAAGGTTGTTACTCAAATACTCATTAATCCCTAATATCAACATAAGACTACTTTTACTACTCCATGGGGGACAATTTGTTATGTTGTCATGCTCTTTGCACTTAAGAATTCTAGAGCTATTTATTTTCATTATATCAAGGTGAGATATCAAGTGACATTTTTTAGGTTGTATTGTCTATTTTCCAAGCCTTGAATGAAAGCACAAAATGACTAAAGATATTTTAAGAGTAAGAAATTGGTTTTTGTATTGTATAACTAGCAAAGAGGTATGAGAAGCACACCTATTAGTGATGTGATAAGCATTAAGTGGAATATATGTTGTATAGATTTCTATAGTGATGAATCTTTGCTAATTGGAAAATGGTTAAAACTAAGCCCTTAGTTTTTTATGAATAGGATAAACTATAAGGAACATTAAACTGACACATTTAACTAATATTTAGTTTAGCATTGGTTAAATCACCTAACCATGATTTTATTGAACTTTGAAAGTTAATTATTTTTCCATATTAAATGATGTGTGATTGGAGCATAGTCACTTAAAATTTATAATGCACATTATAAATTGAAACCATTAATGCATTAGCAAGGATTTTCTAAGATTATATAGAAATTTATAATTATGTGCATAGATTCGCTAGAAAAAAATTTCAAAACATGAAGGATACATTATGAAAATAAATGCACATAGCTATTATTGGATCTTAAGCCTAATTTGGTTAATTTATAATGGAGAACTTGAGATTGGGATCTTGGTTCATTTGATCATTATAAAAAAATCAATGATTCTTATGATGCAAGATGTGGATATAAAGTGCATAAGAGGAGTTAGTTTCTATCCAAGGTATGTATTTAATTGTGGAAAATGAAATTATAGTTTAATTCAAATTATTCAAAACTTCATTCAACAATGACATCTAAATATTGAAATTTAATTAGACATGAATTTATAGTGCATACTTGAAAATGTCTAAAATGTATGAGTGCATAATCAACATAATGTATGAGTGCATAATAAACTAAATTCCACATGAAATGTTATATCTAGAGCTAGTCCATAAAACATGTACGGAAATGTATCTAAAAACAAATTAAAGTTAACATATAAATAAATATAGATGATGATATCGAATTCATGAAATGTACTAAAATATATCTAAGTGGACATGAAATAACAGGTGAAATGTGCATAGTCATATATAGTCAAATGGCATATAAATAAATTATGTATACACACATGTGTATATATAGTCCATGAAATAAATCTAGCCTATATGTCAAGATCATCAATAAAATCAAGAGTCCTCATTGTTCCACATGAAAATGTATCTACCAAAATATTAAAGTTAACATATAAATAAATATAGATGATGATATCGAATTCATGAAATGTACTAAATATGTCTAAGTGGACATGAAATAACAAGAAAAATGTGAATAGTCATATATAGTCAAGTGTCATATATAATAAATTATGTATACACACATGTGTATATATAGTCCATAAAATAAATCTAGCCTATATGTCAAGATCATCAATAAAATCAAGAGTTCTCTTTGTTCCACATGAACTAGATGGTCCTATATCATGTTGTAGAAGAGTTCAAGAAACTTGAAATTAGATGAAGTTAAAGAATTTTTTATGTAATTCAACTTAATTGATAAAATAATGGGGCAGGTGCAAATAAATGGGGGGCCAATTTGTGGTCAAATTTTTAAAAAAGTTTTGAAAGTTCATAATGTGAGTGCGTTATAATGTGCTCACGTTATGGCTTGGTGTGTCGAGCCTAAGGCTCAGCCACAATGAACCTATAATGCGAGCGCATTATAACACACTCACGTTATGAGGCATTAAAAGCAAAAAAAAAGAATTTGAAATTATTTTCATTGTGACTGTGTTTTTTTCTACCCACAGCCAAAACCCTTAATTTTCGCCCTTCCATTCTAGGAGGAGTTAATCTTGCAAATTTTACATCAAATTATTGTTGTTTTGTCACCAGGATTCTGCCACGTCGACGAGGAGGTCTAAGAGGTAAGGATTGTTTTTTTTTGTTGTGAATTTGTTAGTTATAGGTTGTTTTTTATATTTATTTGTTGAATTTGTAGGAGATATTAATGAACTTGCAAAACCTCCTCAAAATCCTCAACAAGAAGAGCAACAACAATAGGAGAAAAATCCTCAATAAGTAGAGCAACAACAAGATCAACAAAATCCTCAAGTTCAACAACCACAACAACAATCTCCTCCACCAATCCCTCAACATCTTCTTGGCACTCAGCAAAATTTAATGAGTGAAAAAACAATAAAAAAAAATTGAGTTAATCACGAGGTTGAACAATCCAAATAGTTCAACCATGGAAAGAAAAACACTTGCAAATTCACTAAAATAAATTTTAAAACATGTAGATACAATCAACAAACAATTTTAACTAGTTGGCAAGATAAGAGGCAGGCAGCTAGGAATTATTACCAGGATAAATTATCATATAAAGATCTAAAAGATCTAAAAATTACAAAATTTGATTTGTGCTCATTATTTACTAATCCACACACAAATGCAAATCTTAGCCTCAATGCAAAGATTTTTCCTATCCATTGGTGCCACCACCAACAAATTAGGAACTTTTTTTGGTATAGAAAGTAAATGGTTTTTTATTACCCACCATGCAAAAATTGTGAAGTCCGGCAATATTTCCTGAGGAAACTATACTATGAGTTCATCCTGAACAAAATCTTGAATTATTTTGATATGAGGGACTTCCAAGGGAGAGGTGGGGGTCAGCTCAAGATAGAACCAGTGCACATTAGGATCCTAGGAAGCAAGCAAGATGACCTCTCGCTAGGATGCCTCATGAGCACATCGTTATCTCTTCCACCGTGAATTAGAGTTCCGAGGTAGACACTTTGTAGGCCATCATCTCTTTGAACCAAAGTGTCATCCAGCATGCCAACCCTATACTAAAATGCCATCCATGGGAGTCTTTGAGTGGTGGGATTCGATCCCATTTGTGTTAGGCTTGTGGGGCGACTTGTTCATATGACCCCACCAACACTTAGGAGGCTGCTATGCAAGATACATCTGTAACTATGGAGATGGCGAGTGCAACTGACACTTTGAATGAGGCCTATGGCATCGATACTTAGGTAAATGTTAGCGTGTTCATTGAATTTGATTTATTAAATTTCAATTTTGAAATACAAGATTTAGTTTTATGATTTTAATAAAATTTTAGGGTCATAGTGTTGATACTAGATACACTAGCCCTACACCCACTTATTACTCCAATGCATCTACCATTGAGGTATGTAACCAGTAAACAATTATAAATTTATTACATGTTAATAGCATTGTTTTATGAATGGTATTCTAATATGTGATTTTGGATGTTGAATAGGCTAATATTGGAGGTTTCAAGGGAACACCTCCCAGTGCCAGTGGATTTAGACAAACCTACATGTAGGTAATAGAATAAAGAGTTTAACTAATGAATTTTACTTAATAGATTTGTGTAGTTTATATTCATATCGTTGATTACATTGCATTGCACATCTTTCAAACTCAAAGCATTACTTCACATTCTATAACTAATAAATAGATGTTGATAGATGACAAAATTTCAACTACAATATAGTTGTTTAGAAAGTCAACATAAGCAATGATGCAATTACTTCACATAGGATAAGTAATAAGTAGGAGCAGCTTCCAATTGCATTTTCTTGTTATGGCATTCCATGAGACCACTTTTTACTGAGGTATCTTTTCAAATAGTTCACTATCTTGTCTATGCTATGGATGCTTGGAAGAAATATATGAAAGAATAATAGTAAGCAATAGCATAGACAAGGCAATGAGTTGTTTGAAAAAATCCCTCAAAGAAATGTGGCCTCATGGTGATGTCCATCACCATGAGACCCAGTTTCTTTGAGGCATTTTTCAAATAGCTCACCACCTTTTCTATGCTACCACATTTTCCATACATTTCTACCAAAGCATTTTATCAAATAGTTCATTTCCTTTCTGCTATGGCTAAAATCCTAATAAAGGTTCTTTCCAACAAACTATGGATGCTTGGAAAAAATCTATCAAAGCACAATAGTAAGCAATAGCATACACAAGGCAATGAGTAGTTTGAAAAAATGCCTTGAAGAAATGTGGTCTCATGGTGATGGAATGCAATTCCATCACCATGAGACCACATTTCTTCAAGGTATTTATTCAAATAGATCACCATATTTTTTATGCTATCACATTTTCCATACATGTATACCAAAACATTTTATCAAACTACTCACTTCCTTGCTACTATGGCTAAAAGCCTAAAATAGGTGATTTCCAACAAACTATGGATTCTTGGAAAAATCTATCAAAGCATAATAGTAAGCAATATCATAGTCAAGGAAGTGAGTAGTATGAAAAAATTCCTTGAAGAAATGTGGTTTCATGGTGATGGAATGCCATTCCATCACCATGAGACCACATTTCTCTGAGGCATTTTCTCAAACAACTCACTAAAGAATAGAAACCAACCCTTTAGCCAAAATTCCCCTCCAAATTCTTTTCAAGGTCCTCATCCTCAATTTACCAATCCATGAAACCTTCCACCTTTTATTCCACTTGTTCATGTCCCCACCCCTCCCTCTTCATGTCATGATCTCCCTCCATCTCATAACCAATACTACAATATACCATCCACCCCATCCCAGCATAATACCATAGAGGAGGCAATGAACTATTTGAAAAAATGCCTCAAAGAAATGTGGTCTTATGGTGATGGAATGCCATGACACATTTGTTTGTAATGGCATTCCATCACCATGAGACCCCATTTTTTTCAGGTATTTTTTTCAAACAGTTCATTTCCTTCTCTATGTCACCACAGTTATCATACATGTATATGAAAGCATTTTATCAAATAGTTCACCGCCTTGCTCTATGGGTAAAATCCTAAAAATAGGTGCTTTCGAACAAGCTATGGATAGGGAAAATAGTAAGCATGATAGTCAGAAATATATAGTTTAATAAGTACTCAAAATTTTGTTCATTATCTCATACATTATAATCCATGACATGGATCGCTATTGTAGTTTTCATGATTGAATAATTTATTGTTTCATTTTCAGATGTTGCAAGTGGCTACACCTCTAAATTTTCATAGGGAAATTGAGCTTGGTGTTTCATCTTCTATAGACTCATTGATGGCTCTCACAAGGGAGGTATGAGGAAAATTACTAAATTTTAATTTACATTCATTGTTATAGTTGTTAGTTAGTGAAAAATCAAACCATTATTGATTTGTAGTTTAATTTCTCTTTGGATGGTTTATAAAGGACTTCAGCACACCTCAACATGGGAATTTGAATATTTTCCTCATGGAGAGTGATCATCAGATGGTGGTAAGTGATTATTTTGTTAAATATATCATTTTTTATAATGTAATTTCTATATATTAATGTCTTTACTTGTTATTGTAACAAATAAGACTTGACCAAGAAATAAACCCTAGGAGGAGCACCTGGAGCACTTTTTAACCACAAAATAAATGAGTGACAGACATATATCACCATCCGATTGACAAGCAAAGGGAAATAGTTTATTTTGAGAGCATGGAGAGCAATGACTTTTCATTCCAGAGCCCTTTGTTGTATGCCTACATGGCATTTTTGTACATATTTTGGTATTGGATATAGTTGACATTGTATTCCTATATGGAATTCTTGTAAGCCTATATGGATATATTTTATACATATATTTTATACTTATATCGACATATATTGATGTATGCCTACATGGCTATTTGGTTAATACAAAAAAAAATTAGCAATGTTGTCTATATTTGCATTATAAATCCATGGCTCAATAGATATGAGTTACGTGTATTCAAGAGAATACTTTACAACTTACATGTATACTTTTTGATTTACGTGTATTCGAATGTATACTTTGTGACTTACGTGTTTTCATATACATACCTTGTATTCATGCATATACTTTGTATTAATTTGCGTATACTATGTATTCGTGTGTATACTTCAAGGCTTACGTTTTTTTGAGTACTTGTGCTTCCCTTATTCACATGTGCATGCTTGACTTATTCATGTGTATACTTATTAATTGGTTATCCCTAGCATTAATCATTGTTGTCCTTCATGGTTTGTATTGAATATTAATTGATTGATGCTAAACAACTTCAATATTTCTAGGAATAGTAGTAGAGTTACAAATTCCAAAATTTCACAAATTGAAAAGAAAAAATTAACTGTAAATAAATGCACTGATTATTAACTTGATAATTGATTAAGAATGAATATAATATATATCAAGAGATGAGCCTTCTAGAATGGAAACTGCCAACTAGAAAATAGGCAAAGCATTCCCAATACTTTGAAAGCAATAATCCACCCAAAATTGCAATGGGAGAGAAGGTTTATTTAATATCCTTGAGCAATGTATTTCCTAATGCTCCCTTGTTCTTACATATCTCAATTTAGTTTAATCCAAAGAGTTCCATGAAATGCTTTATCTAAAAGAAAAAAACACATTTTCAATTGGTATTCCATGAAATGTTTCATAAAAAGATTCCAATATATTTAATCTTTTGATTGGAACAACTCAATTATGCAAAGGATACATAATCTTCACAACACTTGCAAAACATAATATTCCTAGTAGATGATGTGTAATTAACTTCTTGACACATTATCATACAAAAATTTATCTTGAATAGTCTTTAAACATTTTCACAGTATAATCCTCATAGTACAAAATGAATTGTTATGTTCTTGATCCATCACCATATAAACATGTCGAAAGATGTATATGTAAAATTTTTGCAATATTATTTCTTGTATAGGAAATGGACTTGGGAGAAAACTTTATAATTTATAATATGGACTCAAGGGTGGAAACTTTATTTATCACACCAAATAATAAATGTATGTCAGAGCATCACTTGTTTCTCTTAGACTCCAATTTTCAAGCATAGAAAATCATTTCAAATGAAAATGACAAAATGCTTCACAACAAAAGTTGTTAATTGAGGAAAAATAAAATGTTTCCAAGTTCCACCATTTTACACACTTACAATTGGTTGCACATTGTTGTAAGGGAAATGAGGATAATTAAAAAATATCTTGTGCTTGCTAGACTTGAGGATGATCATATGCTTTTTGTGTGGAAAACTTGGACTTCTCAACCATTGTGTGTACGTTTCTCTTTTCAATTGTTTTGCATGTCATCATAAGGGATCAAGTAGGTTGAATGTCATTTGCAGAAATTTTGTGTGTTTGGGTGTGAAAGAGGACCATGCCTAGCGTAAACATACCTATCGGGACATGTTGGAGCAGTTTGTTTGGTCACATGAGTTACAAAATGAAAGTTGCACCACTTTGCAACTTTTCACTACTTGCATTTGACACTTTTTCCATCAAGTGAAAACTGGACACCATAAGAAAAAAATTTTGAGATAACAAAAACCAAGAGAGGTTATTGTAGAGGGTCCTAATGCGATCCCAAAGGATCAAACAAACAGTTTGTAAGCATCATAGTTTCTGAGTAGTAGCCTATCAAATATTGTTACCCTTTTTGATCAAGGAGGATCCATAAGAACCTAAAATTTTCATAGTCTCAAAATCTCTCAGAATCGGCATCATTGTGTAGATCCCACCAACACAAACCCGACGCAACTCGAATGGGCTCAAAAGGAGTCTATAAGCAAAAGTTGTGAGCAGTCAAAGTTCTAGTCAATTGGCAAATCAAAGGGCTCAAAAAAAGGGAAAAAAATTAAAGTCATCAAAGGTGGTCAAATGGGGTTTCATCGTGAAGAGCTCACCAAGAGCTTTCCGATGCAACTCGTTTCATCGAAAATAGAGTCCATTTGCACAAGATACAAGTGGTCAAAGTTGGCAATATACGTTGACCAGTCAATGCCTCATCATTAGTCCAGTCAGCACAATGGCCAATCAGCCCTTGACACTCGACATCATCTCACCTCTCCACATGGTAGGCCATTATTGGAAAAAGGTGGCATAAATATGGATTAAACCATATTGTTAAAAAAAAAACACATATGGTTTAAAAATTAAAAGAAAAAAAGAGAGGATTTGGTGGGATTTTATCCCTTAAAATCCTCTTGCCTTCCCCATAAAACAAGGAGAAAAATAAAACCCATAAATTTATATTTCAATGAATTAACCCCTTTAACCACCTTTCTCATATTTCAACAAATTATGATATTTTAAGGAGCTTAAAATAATTTGTTACATATTTTTATGATTTAAAAGGAGGGTTTAGAATATTTCAAGGATTATCTTGTAAGGCTCAAATTATAAGAGTAATTATTTTTAAAAGGGGTTAGGATTACTTGAATGGATTTTGAAATATTTTGGAGATTTTTATGTAATTAGGGGGAATTGGTTGGAATTTTTACTTGTAAACAAGAGATATGCAATATTTGCAAAATAATATGGTTAAAGCCATATTAGCAAATAAATTTGTATAAAAAGGGATCTTATTTTCTTGTAAAGGGGGTAGAATTTTCTTGAAGAAAAATTATTGAAGCAAGTCTACTTGGAGAAATAATTCTAGTGTGAGAATTTTGGAGGAGAAAAATTACAAGGTGTTATTATACACCAAAAATTGTAAAGTGAGAGAGATTGTGAGGAGTTTGATGCAGGTTTTTGAAGCCTGGAAATTGTAACAAGGAAATATCATTGCTTGGAAAAATTAATAAAGTGGTCCCAACATTGAGAAGCAGACTTGAAGATGTAGTCCTCATTGGATGAATTTCGTTATCAACCTGCGTGTGATTCTTATGTCTCATGTCTTATTATTCTCCTCTCTTCTATCTAATTTTCTCTCTAGTTTAAATTTAGTATTTGAATTTCTAATTACTTATTTTAGTAATTAGTTAATTTAATTAATTAGTGTAAAAGTGTGCCTCCTTTGTAATTTCAATAGTTAGACAACATAGTCACGCAATCCTATTGTGTTCGGGAATAAATTGTAATTAGGATTAATTTGCAAGCTTTTTTGTAAACCTCTAATTACAGATCAAGTTGGTTGGTATCAAAGTAGTTTAACAGGAAAATTGCAAGTGGTGAATGTTAACCAGGTTGAAATTGAGGAAAGAAGAAGGTGCACTTACCGAGTTCAATCCAGAGATTGGAAAATGAAGGACTTTTCCACAATCAAAGATGGCAGCTAAACAGAGTTCTACAAAGCTTGATGAGAAAGATTTCCAGAAAGATTTTCTCGAGATGAAGTCAATGGTGGAAGTTCTTTTCCAAGAGAGGAAAGAATGAAAGAAGAGGGAAGTTGAATCCTATTCAAAAGATGATAAAGGTAAAGGAGTAGGAGGTGGTAGTGACCCTTCTGAACCTCCATCCCCATCTTCTTTTTCATCATCTTCTTCTTCATCTAACTCTTCTAAGAAGAAACAACCTGTGCAAGCTAATACACCATTGTTAAAACTAGATGCTAAATTCAAGGTTCCTATATATAATGATGAATTGGATGCAGAAAAATTGGATAACTAGCTTAAGCAGGTTGAAGTGTATTGCAGAGTTCAACAGATCTTGGATGATTCTTCTAAAATCCAGCTAGTTACTCTTAGAATGGGAGGAACTGCATTGGTTTTGTGGGAGAGTAAGATTCAAGATGATCTTGCTACGCACAGTAAAATCATTTCATCTTGGTATGAATTTACTTTTCCTTTAAAGAAACAATTTTATCCTTTGGGTTATATGCAACAAGTTGTTATGGACTGGAAAAATATGAGACAGGGTACAGGAAAAATGGTGCAAGAGTATACACAGGTGTTCAGAAAGAAAGGACTTACTCTTGGCATTCCTCTTTATACACAAGAAACTTTATTAAAGTATATAGGTGGTTTGCATTCACATTTGAAACATACAATCTTGATGTTTAATCCATCTAACTTTGATGAAGTGTGTCTACAAGAAACCCATATTGAAGTAGGTGAAAGGAACATAAGTTTCAATTCAAAGAAGGAATTTTTTCCTCCAACTGAAGGTAATAAGAAGGGTAAGGAGAGAAAAATAGCTACTGTGAAGAAAGAGGAAAGTGAAAAGCCTACTTGTTCACATTGTCAGAAGAAAGGGCACGCAGATGCGAAGTGTTGGAAACTGCATCCAGAGTTGAAACCTAAGTGGTTTAAAGAATCTAAAGGAAAGCAAAAGGCCACAACTGTCGTTCAAGATCTTGGATCAGATTCTGATGAGGAAACAAAGATTACAGTTGTGGGTGTGAAGGGTGAGACTTTTGTTGATTCTTCCACTAATGTTTCATGTGCTTCTACTTATAAAAGTCATGTTGTTCCTAAAGATAGCAAAAGATGTGAATTGTTTCATATAAGGGTGATTTCTAAGAACACTAAGATTGATACATTGATTGATAGTGGGTCCCAAGTTAATCTAATTTTAGAAGAAGTTTTTAAATAGTTGGGATTAAAAACAAAGCCACATAAGAAACCTTATCCATTAGGTTGGGTGTGCAATGATAACAGATTGTAGGTAACTAAGCAATGCAATTTAAGATTTGCAATAACATCTAAGTTTATAGATGAGGTTGAATTTGATGTGGTTCCACTTGATATATGTGGGATTGTGTTGGGTATCCCATACTTATACAATAGGAAAGCAATATTCTACAGGGAACATAATCAATATCACTTGTTTAAGGAAGGAATTGAATACATTGTGCATTCTCATCCAATTAAGACTGATAAATATTTTGTGACAATGGGACAATCAAAAAGGGTAGTTACTGCAAGCAATAATTTGGCACTTAATGTTTGTACCACAAGAAGTGTCATTGCATAAAAATATATCTGATTCTAAGGTTGTTCTAGTTATGAAAGACAAGTATGGTGTTGGTACATTCTTTTTCTCGTTTGCAAATTCAATTTTTTTATTCAGCCTTCTACTTTTCAGCAGTGTATGGTTGGTAGCAACAACATTGAATGTGGATGTGTATATGGCTAATGTACTTAACAATATCAGTGCAATTTTGATTGTTGTTATGATGAGTAAGATGTATAGGTTCCAGAAAGGAAAGACAAATGATACTGGGCAAGTGGGGCAACATTGCCCTAGCTTAATTTATACATAAATAGACCTTTTGGAGGTCCAAAAGCTTCTCAATGGGGAGGAATGATCCAAGAGGATCCAAAAGAAACTAAAATTTTCACAGTCTCAAAATCTCTCAGAACTAGCGTCATTGTGTAGAGCTCGCCGACACAAACTCGACGCAACTCAAACAGGCTCAAAAGGAGTCCGTATGCAAAAGTTGCAAGCAGTCAAAGTTCTGGTCAATCGACAAATCAGAGGGGTCAAAAAAAGGGAAAAAAATTGAAGTCATCAATGGTGGTCAAATGGGGTGTCATCGCAAAGAGCTCACCAAGAGCTTTCTGACACAACTTGTTTCATTGAAAACGGAGTCCATTTGCACAAGATACAAGCAGTCAAAGTTGGCAACATATGTTGACTAGTCAATGCCTCATCACTAGTCCAATCAACACAATGGCCAATAAACCCCTAACAATCGACGTCATCTCACCTCTCCACGTGGTAGGCCATTATTGGAGAAAGTTGGCATAAATATGGATTAAACCATATTATTAAAAAAAAACGCGTATGGTTTAAAAATTAAAAGAAAAAAAGAGAGGATTTGGTGGGATTTTATCCCTTAAAATCCTCTTGCCTTCCCCTTAAAACAAGGAGAAAAATAGAACCCACAAACTTATATTTCAACAAATTAACCCCTTTAACCACCTTTCTCATATTTCAATGAATTATGATATTTTAAGGAGATTAAAATAATTGGTTACATATTTTTATGATTTAAAAGGGGGGTTTAGAATATTTCAAGGATTATCTTGTAAGGCTCAAATTATAAGAGTAATTATTTTTAAAAGGGGTTAGGATTACTTGAATAGATTTTGAAATATTTTGGAGATTTTTATGTAATTAGGGGGAATTGGTTGGAATTTTTACTTGTAAACAAGAGATATGCAATATTTGCAAAATAATATGGTTAAAGCCATATTAGCAAATAAATTTGTATAAAAAGGGATCTTATTTTCTTGTAAAGGGGGTAGAATTTTCTTGAAGAGAAATTATTGAAGCAAGTCTACTTGGAGAAATAATTCTAGTGTGAGAATTTTGGAGGAGAAAAATTACAAGGTGTTATTAAACACCAAAAATTGTAAAGTGAGAGATTGTGAGGAGTTTGATGCAGGTTTTTTAAGCTTGGAAATTGTAACAAGGAAATATCATTTCTTGGAAAAATTAATAAAGCGGTCCCATCATTGAGAAGCAAACCCAGAGACGTAGTCCTCATTAGACAAACTTTGTTATCAACCTGTGTGTGATCCTTCTATCTCATGTCTTATTATTCTCCTCTCTTCTTTCTAATTTTCTCTCTAGTTTAAATTTAGTATTTGAATTTCTAATTACTTAATTTTATAATTAGTTAATTTAATTAATTAGTGTAAAAGTGTACCTCCTTTGTAATTTCAACAGTTAGACAACATAGTCACGCAATCCTGTTGTGTTCAGAAAGAAATTGTAATTAGGATTAATTTGCAAGTTTTTTTGTAAACCTCTAATTACGAATCACTTTTGCACTTTGGACCCTTAAGGGATTGAGCCAGTTGAATATAGCTCGGAGCAATTCCGCATCTTTGGGCGCAAAAGAGGATCATGCCTACTGTAAATGTACCGATTCAGATGCAATGGAATAGTTTGTTTGGTCACACAAGTTGCAGAACAAAAGTTGCACCACTTTACAACTTTACACTGCTTGCATTTGACACTTTTGTCATCAAGTGAAAACTACACACCATGGGAAAACAACTTTGAGATAACACAAACCAAGAGAGGTTATCGTAGAGGGGCCCAACATGATCCCATAGGCTTAGACAGAGAGTTCGTAATCATCATGATTTTTGAGTAATAGCTCGTCAAAGATTGTTGCTCTTTTGCAATCGAGCTAGTTTAACGTAGCTCAAAGCGATTTTGTGTGTTTAGGTGTGAAAGAGGACCATTCCTAGCATAAACATACCCATCTGAATGCATTGGAATAATTTTTTTGGTCACATGAGTTGTAGAACAAAAGTTGCACTACTTTGCAACTTTACACTGCTTGCATTTGACACTTTTTCCATTAAGTGAAAATCGGACACCACAAGAAAATGACTCTAAGATAACAAAACCGAGAGAGGTTATTGTAGAGGGGCCCAACACAATCTCATAGGCTCAGATAGAGAGTTTTTGAGCATTGTGGTTTCTAATTAATAGACCATCAAATATTGTTTCCCTTTTACATTTTGGACCCTTAAGGGATCAAGTCAGTTAACATAGCTCGAAGCGATTTCGCATGTTTGGGTGTGAAAGAGGACCATTCCTATCATAAACGTACCCATTCGGATGTGTTGGAACAGTACATTTGGTCACATGAGTTGCAGAATAAAAGTTGCACCACTTTGCAACTTTATATTGCTTGCATTTGACACTTTTTCTATCAAGTGAAAATTGGACACCACGAGAAATTGACTTTGAGATAACACAAACGGCAAGAGTTTATTGTAGAGGGGTCAGACATGATCCCATAGGCTTAGATAAAGAGTTTGTAAGAATCATAATTTTTGAGTAATAGTCTGTCAAAGATTGCTACCCTTTTGCACTTTGGACCCGTAAGGGATTGATTCAGTTGAACGTAGCTCGGAGCGATTCCGCGTGTTTGGGTGTGAAGGATGACCATTCCTATCATAAACATACCCATATGAACATGTTGGACTATTTTGGTTGGTCACATGAGTTGAAGAATGAAAGTTGTACCACTTTGTAACTTTACATTGCTTGCATTTGACACTTTTTCCATTAAGTGAAAATTGGAGACCATGGGAAAATGACTCCAAGATAACAAAATTTGAGAGAGGTTATTGCAGAGAGTCCCAACATAATCCCATAGGATCAAATGGAAATTTTTTAAGCATCATGTTTTATGAGTAATAGCCCATCAAAGATTGTTGTCCTTTTGCACTTTGGACCCTTAAGGGATTGATCCAGTTGAATGTAGCTCAGAGCAATTCCGCATGTTTAGGTGTGAAAGAGTACCATGCCTAGAATAAACATACCCATCTCAATGCATTTAAATATTTTGTTTGGTCACACAAATTGCAGAACGAAAGTTGCACCACTTTGCAACTTTACACTGCTTACATTTGACACTTTTTTCAACAAGTGAAAATTTGACACCACTGAAAAATTACTCCGTAATAACAAAAACCAAGAGAGGTTGTTGTAGAGGGGCCTAACATGATCTTATAGGCTCAAACAAAGAGTTTTTAAGAGTCACAGTTTCTAAGTAATAGTTTGTCAAAGATTTCTGCCCTTTTGCACTTTGGACCCTTGAGGGATTGAGCTAGTTGAACATAGCTTGGAGCAATTCTACGTGTTTGGGTGTAAAATAGGACCATTCCTATCATAAACATACCCATCTAGACATGTTGGAACAATATTTTTGGTCACACAAATTGTAGAACGAAAGTTACACCACTTTGCAACTTTACACTACTTGCATTTGACACTTTTTCCACCAAGTGAAACTAGAAACCATGGGAAATTGATTCTGAGTTAACAAAAATTGAGAGAGGTTATTATAGAGGGGCCTAACATGATCCTATAGGCTTAGATAGAGAGTTCATAAGCATCATGGTTTCCAAGTAATAGCCCATCAAATATTTCTTCCCTTTTGCACTTTGTACCCTTAAGGGATCGAGTCGATTGAACCTAGCTCGGAGGATTCCGCATGTTTGGGTGTGAAAGAGGACCATTACTAGCATAAAAATACTCATCTAGATGCATTGGAATAGTCTATTTGGTCACATGAGTTGCATAATGAAATTTTCACCACTTTGCAACTTTACACTACTTACATTTAACACTTTTTCCATCAAGTGAAAATTGGACACCACGAGAAAAAAACTCTGAGATAACAAAAACTGGGAGAGGTTATTGTAGAGGGTCCCAACAAAATCTCATAGGCTCAGACAAAGAGTTTGTAAGAATCACGGTTTTGGATTAATAGCCCATCAAAGATTGTTGCCATTTTGCACTTTGGACCCTTAAGGGATTGAGTTAGTTGAGTGTAGCCCAGAGCGATTTCTCATATTTGAGTGCAAAAGAGGACCATGCCTAGTGTAAACATACCCATCTGGATGAATTGGTACAGTCTGTTTGGTCACACGAGTTGTAGAATGAAATTTGCACCACTTTACACTGCTTGCATTTGACACTTTTCCATCAAGTCAAAATTGGACACCACGGAAAAATGACTCCGAGATACCAAAAAATAAGAGAGGTTATTGTAGAGGTTCCCTACATGATCTCGATGGCTTAAACATGATTCTCATAACTAACACGGTATCTGGGTAACAAGCCATCAAAGATTGTTGGCCTTTTGCAATTTAGATTGTTAAGGGATTACGTTGCATGAATTATAAATGTTTGAGGGCAGCAATAAATTTCAAAATTTGAGTAAATATCATTACAAATGTTTATTTTAATAGATTGTATGCTATTGATATTGATATATAATTATTAGGTTGATTTTTTTTAATAAATGAAGTTTTTATAATAAGTTAGTTAATTGGTACTAGTTATAATAGGGAGAGAATAAAAGAATAAAAAGGATGATTAGTAACCATCAATGGTTATTACACTCACTATATTAATAATATGATGTTTACAATAAAATGAGATTTATTTGGCTATCCTAATTCTTTTGTTTGTGCTACAATTGTCTAATATGCTTCATACACCATTCTCAAATCCAAGTGCTTGTACTTGTAGGCACAATGCCTTAAGTACTATGTTCTCACAGATATTTTACAATGTCACTCATACATTTGAGATTCTTTTATAATGTCTATATCATAGGTGCTCATGATGATGTTAACTTCAAATGAATAACTTGAGATTCCCTCGCTAATCTTCACACATAATGCCTTCAAATTAGAATTGAGATTTGTCAAGATCATCAAAATAAGGATGTTGCATTGCTTTTTTGGCTGAGATTCTCTTAGATGGCTCATAAATCAACATTTTCTACAAGGAGACACTAATAAATTTTTAGTTGTTTACTTATAGATAGGAAATGTAAAATAAGAAAAAGAAAGAGCATCCAAAATGGAAATGAAATGAAAATAGATGGAAGGAACTTACAAACAACAAATCCACACCATTTGGTTCCAAGTTGGGAACAACAAGGCATAAATCTTGATGCTTCCATTGAGGATAGGCATGCCAGTCTCTCAACTTAGTCACTCCTGGTCATACATCTTCATTGGGAGTTTCAATATACCTATTGCACACAACACCTCTGATGAATAGAATAACTTGAAATTCAAGATGCTCTTATAATGTCTACATCATAGGTGCTCATGATAAGGTTATCTTCAAATGAAATGAATAATTTGAAATTCCATCACTAAGCTTCACATGCAATTTTATAATGGCTTAAAATCATTGAGATTTGTTAATATCATCAAAATAAGGATGTTGTATTTCTTTTTTGCTAATATTCTCTTGGATGGCTTATAAATCAACATTTTCTACAAGGAGACACCAATAAATTTTTATTAGTTTACTTACAAATAGGAAAAGTAAAAGAAGAAAAAGAAAGAGCATCCAAAATGGAAATGAAATGAAAATAGATGGAAGGCACTTACAGACAAAAAATCCACACCATTCGGTTCCAAGACAGGAATAGCAAGGAATAAATCTCAATGCTTCCATTGAGGATAGGCATGTCAGTCTCTCAACTTAGTCACTCTTGGCCATACATCTTCATTGGGAGTTCCAAGATACCTATTGCACACAACACCTCTCATGAATAGAATAACTTGAAATTCAAAATGCTCTTATAATGTCTACATCATAGGTGCTCATGATAAGGTTAACTTCAAATGAATAACTTGAAATTCCCTCGCTAAGCTTAACACGCGCTTTTATAATGGTTTAAAATCATAATTGATATTTGTCAATATCATCAAAATAAATATGTTGCATTGCTTTTTTGGCTAAGATTCTCTTGGATGGCTCATAAATCAGCATTTTCTGCAAGGGGACACCAATCAATTTTTAGTAGGTTACTTACAAATAGGCAAAGTAAAAGAAGATGATATAAACACTAGATGATAGAATTGGCATCATAGCATTGGTCTCATACAAATTAATTTGCATACAAGTACAAATTAATAAGAACCAATGTGCATACTTACAAATTAATCCAATGAACCATCCGGGTCTACTCTACTCTTTATTGTGTCAAGTATTGTCTCATGGTCAGACTCGTTGACCTTCCATAAAGTCTTGTTCAAAGGTCTACACCCATATTTGGTCAAAAAAAATTGGATGCCATGATAAGGTTCAAGTAATGAAGAATCTTCTGATGTGTGTCAAAGTCCTCAAACAACCAATATTTAACACCCTTATGTGGGTACCTTCTAGGCCATGTTCCAATAACAACAACTGAGCCTGTAGGGTATTCCATGTTTTCTCCATCTATAACTGGGGCCTCTAATTTCTTTTTGGCCTCAACACAATTACACATGTAATATGTTGTTCCCTCTTCATTGTCTTCATCTGCAATAACCACAAACATTTCCTGCATTGATATGTGCAGCAAATCTCATGAAATTAGTCAACATTACAAACACACTACAAAGTAAGATAACAATAGGAATTTCAAAAACTAAGCAAGTAGATATATTACATGGTTGAACTATATCTGATATGTGGTCAAAGTCAACTGATGAATCCATCTATGTTAGTTCCAATGTCATTGAAGGGCTATATGAATGAAGTAGGCTAAGATAACTCAATGACCATTTCTCAACCCACTCCTTTGACTCACAATCATCCCAGGCTTGCATTGTACATGAAGAAAAAATCATGCCATCTTTTGTGTATTGATACTCCATGAACCTGAATCTGAGCTAAGGAAAGACTGTAGCTCACTGGATCTTGTTAGTGTACAATAATCCTCATATGGTGCAATGTTAGTATCATCCATCAACCAAAAAAATCTATGAACTGAAGACATACCTTCATTACCTAGACCCATCGAAGCATTACACCACTCGATGATTGATTTTGCATCTGTCAAATTTTCACTGTCTTTATACTTTAACTATTTTCATGCTAATGCTCTTTTCACACATGCTCCTGCACCTTCATGCTCCCTCTTTCCATGTTCATCCTCACAAAAGTTCCACATATGTTGAAACACCTATAATGACATGCATCCTACTCAACCAGTAGAACATGCATGAGTTCTTGAACTGTGTTACACAGTTATCTAACCATATTAAATTCCAATCATATGCTATGTCCCTCTGATCTAAATCATTGTAGAACATCTAGAAGAAACCTTGCATGAACTATGGAGAATGTGTATGATCATCACTAATATAAAAGTGATACTCCCTTAATACCTTCCTTCGGTACTTTGTACTATTAGCTACACGAATGAAAGTTATGTGCACAAATATCGAAACCTATGTGGAGTTGTAATATTATGACTGCACCTCATGTTGTGGCTATAGAGTGTAGTTCTCTACAAATTCAACCACTGAAACTATGTTTCCAATTGGAAAGGTTCCCTTGCATAGCTTGAATTACGTTTCCATCCATTGGGCTCAATGGGTATGCTTTGCATACTCATACATGCTATTATCACAAAACATGGATATAAACTGATACACTGGAATCTTCTGAATAAGCAAATCACACCTTTTTGCTTGATTAACATTAGTTTTAGCATATGCCATTGTTTTATACTTCCTAAACTCTACTAGTTTCTATCCCACCTCATCTATGCTTTCCATATTTTGACACGCCGGTGTACATTGCAAGCCACCGCAACACTAACATGAACCATCCAAGCATGTTGTCCTATAGAATATTTTGTCATCCTCTATTTCACATATAATTTTTTATAAGAAATCTCTTGAAGATTCTGGTGGGGATTCTATGCCACAATCCTACAAAACATTGTTAGTATGCAAATCTAAACATATAGAATGATAAACATAATAATGGTTAGAGAATTCAATATGTAGTCTGCAACAAGTAGTGCGTGTGATTTATCTTGACATAAAAAGGTTGAATCATTTCAAAATATCTTTGAAAAATACTAATTTGAGGATAAGCCTATTGAAATTTATGAAAAAAATTGGGTTTGAGTCGTATCCAAAAAATGCTTTGGTTGTGGCTCATGGTTTCGACTACCGATTATCCTTCTTACCATATCCCTTTGATTTGGAGATGGCCTTGTGTTATTCTTCCAATACTCTTCAATTAGTATTATGAATGATTCAACAACTTTTTATCTCTTCATGGCAATCTCCCTGAGAATGCCCATAATTCAATTGAATTGGTGCCCTCAATTCTTTTTTGCCTTTGAATGGCTCTTGATAAAGTTTTTCTATTAATTCTCAATTGTTCACTTGTCTTTCTAATGAGACGAGCTCTCTTTGTTTGACTACTTACCAAAGTCGATGTAATGACACGTCGGGTGACATTACTATCCTTTGAGAATGAGGTCTTACCCACACTCTCATAAGCATCCATTAAATTCTTCACAATAGTGTTTTCACTTGAAGTATTCAATGTTCTCAACCCAAGATTCTTCATGATGTTTCTATACTTTATACCCTGCATCATTTCAACAAATATTTGACATCTTATGGTCTCATTTATCCTTTCAAATAACAATTTCCAAATCTTATCAACATATCTTTGACAAGTGCATGCTAGAATCTTACCTTCCATGTGATGCAAAATATCCTCATCAATATTAATCAAATATTTTGGCTTTCTATAGAAAATTCTAGGTGGTGTTCTCCTAGGTACATACATCTCAACATTAGGAATTTCATCAATATTTAAGTGAGGTGGGCTAGATTGTGTACCTTCAATCAAGGGTGGAATAGATGACATACCTTGAGGTTCACATAGGGATGATGGAGTACCTTTTTCATCAAATCTGAGTGATGATGCACTCTCAACTTGAGATGTGGGGGATGGTGTCCAACCATATTCACTTGTGGTAGATGGTATCCCTCCATATGCACTTGCAATAGATGGTGTCCCTCCATATTCACTTGTGTTTAATGGTGTCCCTTCATATTCACTTGCAGTATAGGGTGTGTCTCCAACTATGGTATTTGAATCTGTCTTACCACGATTATTTCGCATTCATGCCTTTTGTGGCGCCAATGCCTTTTCTCTTTTTGATGGTTTAGGTTCCTCTTCAATTGGCTTGTTTTCCTCAATCATATCCAATTTCTTCTTTTCATGATATTCTCCCACCCATTCTCTCCTTTTCTTTATTGGTTTCATACTCTCCATCTGTTAGTTTAAATTCCTTGTTTGTTTCCTTTGTATGGTGGATAATTTCACCTATAGCATGGTAATGAGACAAATATTATTTCCTAGAAAATGAATCCATACAAATAAATGAAATATATGTCATTCAAGGCTTCATAAAAAATACTTACAATCATCATATAGAAGACTGTTTCTATCATAGACAAAGGTCACATGAATTTTTCTGATGGAATTCCTTAAAGAAATTTGGTAATGTGCAATGCCATGATTGCAAGATAGGCTCAAAATAGAAGCATGGAAAAGGCATGTAGACTTGACAAGGTAGGGGCAGTGTATGCCTCATAGAAATGAGGTCTCATAGTGATGTATATCACCACAAGTCCCCATTTCTATGAGGCATATGCTGCCCCTACCTTGTCAACCCTACCGCATTGGCAAGTTAGTGGAGCATTGGCAAGCTAGTGAGCTCACTAGCTTGCCAATGCGATAGGGTTGACAAGGTAGGGGTAGCGTATGCCTCATAGAAATGGGGACTCGTGGTGTAGCGTATGCCTCATAGAAATGGGAACTCACAATGATGTCACTATGAGTCCCCATTTCTATGAGGCATACGCTGCCCCTACCTTGCCAACCCTACCACATTGGCAAGCCAGTGAGCTCACTAGCTTTCCAATGCGATAGGGTTGACAAGGTAGGAGAAATGTATGCCTCATAGAAATGGGGTCTCATGGAATGTGGTAGGGTTGAAAAGGTAGGGGCAGCATGATGTATATCACCATGAGTCCCCATTTCTATGAGGCATACGTTTCCCCTACCTTGTCAACCCTACTGCATTGGCAAGCTAGTGGAGCATTGGCAAGCCACTAGCTTGCCAATGCGGTAGGGTTGACAAGGTAGGGGCAGTGTATGCCTCATAGAAATGGGGACTCATGGTGATATACATCACCACTATGAGGCATACATTTCCCCTACCTTGTCAACCCTACCGCATTAGCAAGCTAGTGAGCTCACTAGCTTGTCAATACTACCACATTTTGCATATATTTATATGAAAATATTATTGTCAAAAAATTCAAATGCCATGTCGATGCTTCCATTTTGAGCCATGATTGCAAGATAGTTTTCACTTTTCCCCATGTTGCTAACTTATCCTTGAATAAAGAGTCTTGAAATAGTGGAGAGAAGGGTTAGAATCCCTTGTAGGTAGACTAATCAAGGAAACATTTAAAATATATCACAACATAAGTGATGAGGTAAGTTTAGTGATGAGTTAAACTTATGAATAGAGATGAAAACCAAAATAGATTCACATATCTATCAATGTGGGAGGAGTATATTCCAATTTTTTAGAGACATGTATGGAAATTTTGGTAGCACAAACAAGGCAATCAGCTGCTTGGTATAATTGTTTGAAAAAATACCTCAATGAGATATGTCCTCATGGACTATAATGATTTTAGGATATGCACAAAATAGATTTATTGAAAAGGCTTTAGAAAATTTCAAGCTTATGCAATTGTAGGTGTAAGACCAAATTCAACTACATTTTCCAACATCCCCCATGCCTATACCAAAATGAGCGCTTTGGAGAGTGGTATGCACATCCATAGTAAAGGATTGAGAAATGATGTATTATTTTACTTCCTTATAACTTATGTCATATATATGTGTATACAAATGTGGAAGCATACACAAGGTAAGTCAATTTTTTAACAAAATGCCTCAAAGAGATGTGATTTAAAAATGTAATCGGCAAGTGTAAAGAATTGTGTAATTTAAAATATGCATTAACAAGCTAAGGTTATAATGACAAACAAATAATGATCAACATGGAATATGCAAAATAAAAAAAGTGAAAACAAGCAATAATAGAATGAAAGAAAATGTATAAAGACTTCACATATCTAAAAAACCAAAGTTTCAAATGGAGGAGTTCTACCCAATTATGTAGCCTTCGCTTCTTCTTTCTCCAAACTCCTCAACAATTTGACTTTTTCAAAAGCTTATTCCCCTCCAAACTTCAATTGTATATTACTCTTGAATGAAATTCAAACTTGAATTGATATTCTATGCCTTTCAACATGAAAACTCTGCTATTTCATGCAAATGTGGTGGAAAGATAATGAAAAATGTGGTGGAATGTGAAAAATATTCATGCACACTTCACAAAATCATCAAAAAGATTTTTTTTGTCAAAGCACGCACATAACTAGGAGAATATGCAAAATGTGGGCCTTGAGATCACTGGTATATTGAGTTTTTCACCTTTTTAGAGCAAGCCAAAATGTGCTCACATTATAATGCACTCACATTATAAAGTGCTCACATTATAACACACTCGCGTTATAACGTGAGCACGTTATATCTTGCTAAAAGAACATCCATATCTCTACTACTTCAAAACAGGCTCGTGTTATGAGAAAGTTGATTTTTTATAGGTTTATTTTCTCTCTATTTCTCTTTACCCTCTACCCTCAACCCACAACCCTTAATCCCTCTACCCTTAAACCCTCTACCCTCTACCCTAAACCCTAAACCCTAAAACCTAAACCCTAAACCCTCAAACCCTAAACCTTCTACCCTCAACCCTCATCCCTCAACCCTATACCCTCAACCCAATACCCTAAACCATCAACTCTATAGGCACTCAACCCTATACCTTCAATTATCAACCCTCTACCCTCTATCCTCTATATCTCTCTCACTTCCTCTCTCTCTCTCTCAATTCTTTCCTTCCTACCCCCCCTCCCTCTCTCAAGTATATCTCTATCACTCACTCACTCATTTTATCTCTCCCCTCTACCCTACCCTTAACCCTTAAATCATCTACCCTCTACCCTTAAACCCTCTACCCTCTAACCTCTATCTCTCTCCCACTCCCTCCCCTCCTCTCTCTATCAAGTCTCTCCCTCATACCCCCTCTCCCTCTCTCAAGTCTCTCTCACTCACTCCTTATATCTCTCTCCCCTCTACCCTTAACCTTTAAATCCTCTACCCTCTACCCTTAAACCCTCAAATCCTCTACCTCATCTCTCCTGCTCCTCCCTCTCTACGCCAACCCCGCCGTCTCTACCTCTACCCTTAAAACCCCTCTACCCTCTGCCCTCTACCTCTATCTCTCTCTCCCACTCCCCTCCCTCTCTCTCTCAGAGTCTCTCCCTCCCTGCCTCTCTCTCCTCTCTCAAGTCTCTCTCTCACTCCACTCACTCCTATCTCTCTCCCTCTGCATAGCCCTTAAATCACCCTACCCCCTACCCTCTACCCTCTATATCTCTCCCACTCCCTCCTCCTCTCTCTCATTTCTCTCCCTCCTACCCCCCCTTTCTCAAATCCATCTCTCTCCCCTCTACCCCTCTACCTTTAACCCCTTAAATCCTCTACCCTCTACCCTCCAAACCCGCAAACCCTCTGCACCTCCACCCTCCTCTCTCTCCCCTCCATCCTTTCTCTCTCTCAGTCTCTCCCCCCTACATCTCCCTCTCAAGTCTCCTCCTCCCACTCCCTATCTCTCCCTCTGTCTTAGCCCTCTACCTTAACGCCCAAATCCACTCTACCCTCTACCCTTAAACCCTTAAACCCTCTACCCCTCTACCTCTATCTCTCTCCCACTCCCTCCCTCTCTCTCTTTCTCAGGTCTCTCCCTCCTACCCCATCTCTCTCTCTCTCAAGTCTCTCTCCCTCACTCACTCACTCCTTCTATCTCTCTCCCCTCTACCCTTAACCCTTAACCCTCTACCCTATATCTCTCTCCCACTCCCTCCCTCTCTCTCTATCTACATCATCAGGAGAATCCATTTCTTGGACCCTAAACCCTTAAACCCTCTACCCTCTATCCTCAATTCTCAATTCTCAACCCTTAAGCCTCAATCCCTCAATCCTTAGCCCTAAAACCCTAAACCCTTAAATCCAATACCCTCTACACTATACATTGGACCCTCAACCCTTAAACCCTCTACCTTCTACCCTCTACCCTATACATTAACCCTAAACCCTCAATTCTCAGCCCTCAACCCTTAATCCCTCAATCCTCAACCATCAAACCCTAAACCCTCAACCTCAATACCCTCTACCCTATACATTGGACCTCAACCCTAATCCTTCAACCATATGTACCCTCAATCCTAATCCCTCAACCCTATACCCTCAACCCAATACCCTAATCCCTCAACCCTATACTCTCAATTCTCAACCATCTACCCTATACATTAGATCCTCAACCCTCATATATCTCTATCCCTACCTCCTCTTATCTCCTCTATCTCACTTCTCCCTCCATCTCTCTATCCATCCATCCCTCTCTCTCTACCCTAATCCCTCAACTCTAAAACCTCAACCTTAAACACTCAACCCTAAACCCTAAACCATCAACCCTCAACCCTCAAACCTCAACCCTTAAACCCTAAACCCTTAAACCCCCTACCCTATAGCCTCAACCCAATACCCTCTACCCCTCAGCCTAGTCGCTTATTGCCAAAGCCTCTGCCTCTGCCTCAACCCTCAACCCTTAAACCCTCTACCCTCTACCCTATACATTAAACCCTCAACCCTCAATTCTCAACCCTCAACCCTTAATCCCTCAACCCTCAACCTCTATACCATCTACCCTTTACATTGGACCCTCAACCTAATCCTTTAACCATATACCCTCAAACTTATACCCTAAACCCTCTACCCTCAACCCTCAACCCTCAACCCTAAACCCTTAAACCTTCTACCCTCTACCCTCAACCCTAATCCCTCAACTCTCAACCCTTAAGCCCTAATACCATAATACCCTAAACCATCAACCCTATAGGTCCTCCACCCTAATCCCTCAACCCTATACCCTCAACCCCTATCCCTTTCTCTCTATCTATACATCTCACCTCTCTCTCCCTCCCTCTCTCCTACCCTCTCTAATTGTCTCTATCCACCCTCTCCCTCTTTCTATGCAACTCTTGCTCAATCAATCCCTACCACCCTCTCTCACTCCCTCTATCTATCTCTCTCTATCTCCCTCCCATTGCCTCTCCATCGCTCCCTCTCTCTCCCTCTCTCTCAAGTCTCTCCCTCCCACCCTACCTAGATAATTCCCTCTCACTCCACCCCTCTCTATCTCTCCCTCTCTCAAGTCACTCCCTCCCACACCCTCTATGTCTCTTAGGTCTCTCACTCTCACACTCCCTCTCTCTCCCACTCCCTCTCTCTCACATTCGCTCTCACTACCTATCTCTTAAGTCTCTCCCTCTTAGACCCCCTCATACTCTCAAGTCTCTCCCTTCGGCACCCTACCTACATAACTCTCTTTCTCTCCCTCTCTCTCTATCTCTTTCTCCCCCCTCTCTCTCTCTCCCTCCCACCCTACCTAGCTAAGTCCCTCTCACTCCAACCCCTTCTCTCCCACTCCCTCTCTCTTATACTCTCCCTTCCACCCCCTCTCCCTCTCTCAAGACTCACTCTCACTACCTCTCTATCTCTCTCTCTCTCAAGTCTCTCCCTTCCTCTCTCCCTCCCACCCTACCTAGACAACTCTCTCTCTCTTAAAATTATCCCTCCATCTAAAGACATACATAAATACATACATACAAGCATAATACATATGTACATATGATCCAACATACATACAAGCATACATGTACATATGTAGATACAATCTTACATACATATAGGCATACATAAAATAGACATGCAATGATACATACATACATACATACATACATAACATACAAGAATACATGTACATACAAACATACAAATATATAAACATACATTCAATAGAGTAGCATTTAACATAAAGCAGGACATAACGCGAGCACGTTATACCATGCCCGTGTTATATCTTGTTAGACATGTCTCACACAAACGCAAAAAACCATGTCAAAACTAAGATATAACATGAGCCAAAAAACCATGTCAAAACTAAGATATAACATGAGCGTGTTATAACACGCTCATGTTATATCTTAGTTTTGACATGGTTTTTTGCGTTTGTGTGA
The DNA here is from genome assembly GCA_007258455.2 of Sequoia sempervirens. NCBI lineage: Eukaryota > Viridiplantae > Streptophyta > Pinopsida > Cupressales > Cupressaceae > Sequoia > Sequoia sempervirens. Next base: position 16,417 of record VDFB02262681.1, on the reverse strand, counting down.
GACATGTCTAACCACGCTCATGTTATATCTTTCTTTGGGAATATCCAAGCCTTAGGCTTGGTATTTTGCTTGGAATACCAACCCAAAGGATTGGAGGTCCTTCCCGATGACCACAGATGTGTTTTTGTAAATTCTACAATATTTCACATAATCAGGTTTGTGCTCACTGTCAGAATTGCACGTGTTTCAAAGTCGAACAAATCGAACACCTAGGTAATGTTATGTTCTATCTTAGCTATCCAACGATGTAATTTTTTTCATTTTTTGACAATGTTAACTGTTTCATCTATAAAAAAAAATTGTCTATTTTTTGACAAAAAGCAATGTTTGGTGTTTTTTTTGTTATAAATTATTCATTGAAATTTCAAATAAATTACATTTTTAGAAACTAGACTCCATTCTACAAATTTAAAAAATAAATAAATTTCAATTAAATTCCAAATTTTATAGGGGTAGCATGGCCAAAATTTTGTTTTTCAAAAAGTGTCCACTTAGAAAATTAGTAAAAAATCAAATATTCATTAAAAAATTATCAAAGAAATCATGCATCAACTACATACTGTTAGCTAATTTCTCATTGGAGCTATTTCAAAAATACTTTAAAAAAGTTCACCGTGCTAGGGACGTACAAAATTTGTTATATTATGTTTTTCTAACAAAAACAACACCAATTTTTGTACCTCCCTCTTTTGAACCCCTTAATCTCAACCATTTTCAAAATAAATTAGTAGCTTAGAAAGTAGACTTGGAGCACTTTGATCCTTGTTTCTATTGCATCTCAAAATATTTAGTGTAACTATCCTCAATTTCACATCCAAGGTCAATATTTCCTAGTTTTAGAAAAAAAGTGGCCACTTAAGCCCCCTTTTTAGCCCCCCTGTCTTTTTGCACTTACCCATGAAATTAAATTTTTAAACCTAAAATAGAAATTATGCATAATTTACCATATTATCATGTGAATCTACTCCCACATTTTGTTCAATAGGTGGTATAACTCTTGGTCTACACGTAATTGGGTAGTTTCTCAAATCGAATCTCGGATTTTAAGGTATGTCAAGTCTTTATACATGTGCTTTAGATTTTCCTTCATTCTCTTATGTTTATTTATCACTTTTTATCATAAATGATTAATATAATGCTTTGATTTTTTTATCATATTTATTTTGGGATTAGATTTTGCTAAGTATTCAAAATTATGAGTGCTCAACATACATACCCTTAATCAAATGCATTAGATTTTGCTAAGGTATTAGATTAGGTTTTGTTAATATAATCAAATGCATCATATTAATCATCCTTATCTTTATAGTACTCAACATACCCTTCCTTAGAAGACAAATTTTCATCTTTTCTTATTGGTTAGTATTCCAAAATCACCACATCAAATTGCTTCTCTCTTGTCAGATTGACTGTATGATGTCATCCCACATTCAATTTACAAGGATCATATAGTTCTTATTAGGATATCTCAGCATTACATAATTTTTACATGGTTTCATTCTTGCATGTGTCATGGTGGTCACATTGGTTCCAGCTCAAGTTCCTTACATTTCATTATTCTATCTACATCAACTTTGCATAGTGTCATGCTTGCATATGTCGTGTCACGCTAGCTCCAATTCCATGATGCATTATATTCTATACCAGGTTTATATGGTGTCATGTGTGCACATTTTGGACCACACAAGTACTAACTCATTGATTTCCTTATGTCTCTTTATTCCATCTATATCAAATTTATAAGGTGGTCATGCATACATATTGTGGGAGCCACACTAGTTCCAAATACATGATTCCCATACGTGTCATAATCCCTTCTACACCACTTACCATGTGTACACTTTGTAGGGGCTACACTATTTCCAACTACAAAATGTCTTATACACCATGGCACGCATCATATTACAATTTTTTCTTTACACATGTTGAATGAACTGTTTGATGATTATGGCTTTTTGTGTACTTGCACTTTTTGCAATTAATGATTTGGTGTGAAGGTGAGAAAGGATGGTGTGTTTTTTTAGGTACATGTAGTGATATTGAGATGCCATCTAAGATCCAACAACATATCATTTTCATGCTTTTCCACTTCTTTCACTATATTTTATTATGACATGGATTAATTCTATAGATTTGCACACAAATCAAAGTGGAGGGTAAATGTAAAGGATAAAAGCATATACCTTATATTTCTACAGCATGCATTCCCTCTTCATGCCCTTTGTTACCCTTTTTTTGTCATGTTTGAACATAGAGGCTCTCACTCGCTATCAAACTTGAAACTCCTTGCATTTGGCTTCCCTTTTATTGTTAAATGCCTCTTTGGATTGTCATATATTGTATATCATAATTTGATGACTAATTTCATATTTTTGAAAGATATTTATTTACTCTATAGTACCATAATCGAACTAATCTTTATCTCTTTTTCATGATACAAATAAAATTCTTCATCGTTTCGAGGAAATGATCAAGGACACATCATCTAATATAGGATGAGCAAGAAGCACTAAATGCAATGAAAAGAGAAGAAATGAGGCAACTTCATGAATGAAGGAAATTGAACATGATAGTAGAAGACATGCCAATTCAAGATAAACATGAACCACTGACGAGAGATACGGTATTGGCAGAACAAAGGCAACAAATGCAAAACCTTTGTGCAATGAGAGATTTAAATCACGTAGTTGGAGACATGTCATCTATAGCAAGTCAAGATGGAGGGACACCATCTACCACATCTCAACTTGAAAGAACATCATCACTCACATGTGAAGGAGGAGGTATGCCATCTTTCTCATCTCAACTTCAAGGTACATCATCTATTCCATCTTCGATTGAAGGTATGCCATCTATCCCATCTTATTTAAATATTGATGAAATTCCTAATGTTGAGGAAAATTTACCTTTGAGAACAATTCCTAGAATTTTAAATAGAAAGCCCAAGTTTTTTATTGATATTGATGAGAACCTTTTGTAGGTGATGGATGATAAAATTTCAAAATGTACTTGTAGAAGACATGCTAATAATATTTGTAGATTGTTCTTTGAAAAATTAAATGAAACCAAAAGATGTCAACTATTTGTTGAAATGATGAGAAATATAAAGTATAGGTCCATTATGAAGATTCTTGGGCTAAGAAAATCAGAAGCTTCAAGTGACAAATCTATTGTGAAGAATATAATAAGTGCATATGAGAGTGTGGCTACCACCTCACGCACCAAAGATAGTAATGTCACATGACGTGTCATTACATCAACAATAGTAAGTAATCAAATGAAGAAATATCATTTCATTAGAAAGTCAAGTGAAGCATTGATAATAAATAGAGAAACTTTATTGAGAGTCATTGGAAGGTTCTAAAGAATTGAGGACGTTGATTACAATGAATTATGGGCATTCTCAAGGAGACTACCATGAAAATATACTGATTGTTGAAGCATTGTGATCCCTAATTGAAGACTTTTGGAAGAATAACACAATGGTATCTCTGAATCAAAGAGATGTGGTAAGAATGAGAATTGGTAGTGGAAATTGTGAGCCACATCCAAAGCATTTTTTGGATAGGACTCAAACACAATTTTTTGGTAAATTTCTAGAGATGTATCCTCAAGTTAAAATTTGTCAAATATTTTTTGAAATGCTAAAACCTTTCTATGTCAAAATAAATCTCACACACACACATTATTGTTGTAGAGTACATATTGATTTTTCTAACCATTTTGATGTTTATCAATGTAAATTTTTAGATTTACATACTAACAATGCTTTATAGGACTATGACATACATGCCCCACCTACATCTTCAAGAGATTTTGTATCAAAAAAATTATGTGAAAGAGAGGAAGGTTAATTATTCTACAAGAAATTATGCTTGGATGACACCTATCAATATTGTGGTGGCTTGCAACATATGCCAATATGTGAACATATGGAAAGTACACATGTGGTTGGAAATGAACTAGTAGAATTTGGAAAGTATAAAACAATGTCCTACAATACAAAAGATGGTAAAGAAGCAAGAAGGTTTGATTTGGTTATTCAAAAGATTCTAGTGTGCCAATTTATGTTTATATTTTGTGACAATATAGTGTGAGTATGCAAGGCATATTGATGGTTGGAATTTCAATTCAAGTTATGCAAGGACACATTTCCACTTGGTAGCATTGTTTCAATCACCAAATTTGTAGAGAACTATAGCCTATAGCCACAATGTGAGGTGCAATCACAATATTATAACTCCACACAAGTTTCTATATTTGTGCACATAGCATTCATTCATGCCAAGGATAGTATAGAGGATGATAGGAAGATCATAAGGGAGTGTCATTTTTTATATCAGTGATGATCTCACGCATTCTAAGTGTTCTACCATGATTTGGCTAGAAGGGGCATATCATTTTGTCATCATATCATACGGTTGGATAATTATGCATCACAATTCAAGAACTTGCATATGTTCTATTGTTTGAGTAGGATGCATAATATTACAAGTGTTCAACATATGTTGAACTTTTGTGAGGTCAAGCATGGAAAGAGGGACTATGATTGTGTAGGAGCATGTATCAAAAGATCCATAGCATGAGAAGTGTTAAAGTATAAATACAATGCAAATTTGACAGATGTGAAATCAATTGTCGAGTGGTGTAATGCTTCAATGGGTCTAGGTAATGAATGTAATTCTTTAATTCATAGGTTTTTTTGGTTGATAGATGATACTAATATTGAAAAATATGAGGATTGTTGTACATTGATAGGATCAAGTGAGCTACACTCTTTTAGAATTTCTAAAGTAGGTTCATGGAGTATCCATCCATGGAAGATGGCATTATTTAGTTCTTCATGTACAATTCAAGCCTAGAATGAGTGTGAGTCAAAGGAGTGGGTTGATGAATGGTGTTAAGATGTCTAAGCCCACTTGACATGTATCGACTCTTGATGGAACTATAACTCACACAAATGGAATCATCGATTGACTTTGATCACATATTAGATCTAGTTCAACTAGGTAATATATCTACTTGCATTTTTTTTGAAATTTATAATATTATCTTACTTTGTAGTGTTTTTGTAATGTTGACTAAATCCATTTAATTTGATGCACATATCAATGTAGGGCATGTTTATGCAGTTATTGCAGATGAAGATAATGAAGAGGGAACAAACTATTACTTGTGTCATTGTGTTAAGGCCAAAAACAAATTGGAGGCCCCAATTATAGATGGAGAAAAAATTGAATACCCTATAGGCTCAGTGGTTGTTACTGGAACATAGCTTAAAAGGTACCTAATTAAGAATTCTTTAGTTTGGTTGTTTTAGGAATTTGACACACATCAAAAGATTCTTCATTACTCAAACCTTGTCTTGGCATCCAATGTTCATTTGATTAAATATCGAGATAGACCTTTCAACAAGAACTTGTGGAAGGTTCATGAGTCTCACCATGTGGCAATACTTGACACAATAAAGAGTAGAGTAGACCCGGATGGTTCGTTAGATTAATTTGTAAGTATGTACATTGAATTTCTAAAGTCATGTTATTGATCACTTTTTTTGAGGCATTCTTTCAAAGATTTAAACCTCTTTTTCATTCTAACTCAATTTAACGCAATCCATGTGTTTCATTTTTTACATTAATCATGAATAAAATATAAAAGTATTTGTGTTTCTATGTTTTCAATACTTCTTTTGATATTAACGTATTATAGTTGATAGTTAGACCTTTCATTGTCATATTTCATGATAGTTAGACCTTTTCTATCACATTTCAACTTTACTTATGTTTTGGGTGCAGATTTCATATGGCATAGGAAGGAATTACTATCCCTCTTCAACTTAAAGTTTCTCATTTTCTTGTTGTTGTATTTCACTTAAGTCCTTGTCATACTTTTGGGTGGAATTTTGTTGCATTTCCTAAAACAATATGTTTTGGTGCTTGACATGTTTTTCCTCCCTCTTGCTCCATTATAATGAAAATGAATTAAAAAATATATAGGGAGGAATCAACACCAAAGATTAGTTTGGCATACACCTTCCCATACTTGACTATATTCTAAATATAGGTGCAAATATTTCTTACATTGATTTTGTTGATAATTTTATGGTACCTTTAATTAGTATCGTGCATGAGCTAACACAAGAGACTCGGTGAGAGTGGAAACTTAGAAATTTGTATTGAGAAGAATAAGTGTGATAGTTTTGATAAGGATTTTAAAACATGACAACCCCAGATTGCAGGTCATAGGATAGTCCATGTCATATATACTAGTGTTATGCGATAGATTTAAAATAAGAGAAAGGGACATTAATTTTCTAGGATCAGTATGATCAAGTTGTAGTCAAGAGTGAAGACACTCCAAACATAAAAAGCCAAAAGATAGTGATAAACCCTATTTTACACATATACAGTGAATAGATGGCACATTAAATGCATATTTATGGTAGGTGTATTTAAAATGGTACATAGTGAACTTTTTTTGATAGAAACTATATTCACTGTCTTTTGTTGTGTTTCACTATCAAGTCAAAATTAAACCAAAATGAACTGTCAATACCCCTATTGAAACTCTTCATACAATTCATTTTGGAAAACATAGTAGAAGGGTTACAATCATGGAGATAAATGTCATGACAATGAGATAACCACAAGTACATAAAGAAAAATACAACCTACACATACCACTATTCAATCAAAAGGTCAATATAACAGAGTAGGCATCATAAGGAAGGCATTAGTAGTAGATTTATGAGGAGAAAAGTATTAAGGTTTGAATGATAGTTATGAGAGGGAAGTTATATTATAGTTCAAAATGAAAATCTTGAAGATAAAGAAATTTCCTAAAGAGAAAAATGATTTTTATAATATACCTAGATCCAATTATCTTTCCTTCACTCTTGTATTCCTTGAAACAGAAAGGGATATGTATAGGATATTGGAGATTATAGACATTTTGGCAACATAGATTTGGATGCACCCTCTATCTCTTCTTTGACTAATCAGTAAGGTTGCCCTCAATATTTGAAGGTTTGAAATTTGAATATGGAATACTATCACCATATCATCCCTTCCTTGTGACATTGTTGTCCAATTATGATCTTTCGTACGGATGTCCTCATAATCTCAAGATCATTGCCCTTCATGCTTGATATGATTTGAATTTTATTGTGCTTGCACTATGCTTGAAAATTGACTATTCATTTTCACTATGGATCATTCTATGGATTGTCCTCATGAATGGATTGTGCTCTACCCTTTGTGTTTGACCCATGACTAGTTTTCTTTTTTCATTTTCCCTTGGTCTTAGCTTAGGAAATCTACCCATTTCTACTCCATCTCCACCTTTTTCATTTCACTTTGAACTGACTGTTATCAACTAGAAGGTTGATGTATCCATTGTAAACTACCCCTACATTCATTTTGAATGGATTGTTACCTTGCAATATTTATGTATCCGTGTCAACATTCACATCTTTTGAAAAACATGAATCATTTGCAATAACTATATTATTTTTTCTTCATTTTATTCTTGATATTTTTAAGATTTTTCCATAAGATAGGGTTATCATGTGCTTCTATTTATTCAATCTTAGCTTTAAAGTGAGCATTCTCTATCACACTAACAACTTTTTCCTTCATAATTGAAAGGTTCATATTTAGGTTTTGGTCAAGTTGATCAGTAGTAGTAGCACCTAGCTCTTGGGAATGACTTTGTTCTCCTTCTTGTGTAATGATAGATCCCTTTTTGCTACCCCTTAATATGCCTCTATGCATGTAGTGTAAAGTTGCAAGGTGGCATAATTTTTGTTTTATTCATTGTGTGACCAAAATGACAATTCCAACACATCTAAATGAGTAGGTGTACACTATGAAAGGTCCTATTTTTCACTCAAACATGCCGAAATGTTCTAGGCTACATTACACCGACAATTTCTCTAAAGAGACCAAAGTGCGAAAAAATGCCAAACTTTGACAACCTCTTTCTCAAAAACTATGGAACTTAAAACCATTCCATCTAAAGGTACAAGGTCATGTAGGACCTCTCTATAATAATTTGTCTTAGTTTTTCATATCTCCAATCCATTTCCCCATGGTGACGATTTTTCAGTTGATGGAAAAAGCATCAATGCATGCAATGTAAAGTTGCAAGGTGGCATAATTTTTGTTTTGTTCATCATGCAACCAAACTAAAAATTCCAACATGTTTGGATGGGTAGTTTAATGCTAGGAAAGGTCCTATTTTGTACCCCAACATGTCGAAACATTTCAAGCTACATTGCACTGACAATTTCTCTTAAGAGAAAAAAGTGCAAAAAAAGAAGCAAACTTTGATGAGCTCTTTCTTAGAAACAGTGGCACCTAAAACCATTTTATATGAAGGTAAAGGATCATGTAGGGACCCTCTATAATAATCTCTCTCAATTTTTCATATCTCCAATCCTTTTGCTTGTTGTGACAAGTTTCCAGTTGATAGAAAAAATGATAGATGCATGCAATGTAGTTGCAAGGTAGAATAATTTTTGTTTTGTTCATCATGCAACCAAACCAAAAGTTCCAACACATCATTATGGGTATATTTATGCTATGAAAGGTCATGTTTTGTACCCCAACATGTTGAAATGTTCCAAGCTACATTGCACTGATGATTTCTCTTAAGAGACCAAAGTGCAAAAAAGTAGAAAACTTTGACGAGCTCGTTCTTAGAAATTGTGGTATTTAAAACCATTCTATCTAAAGGTATAGTATCATATAGGGCCCCTCTATAATAACATCTCTCAATTTTTCATATTTCCAATCCATTTTTCTGTGGTGATAAGTTTTCAATTGATGGAAAAAGTGTTAGATGCATGAAGTGTAAAGTTGCAAAGTTTCATAATTTTCATTTTGTTAGTCGTGTGACCAAATCAACAGTTCCAACACATCCAGATGGGTAGGTTTACACTATGAAAGGTCCTATTTCATACCCCAACATGCCTAAACGTTCCAAGCTACATTGCATCGATGATTTCTCTTAAGAGACCAAAGTGTAAAAAAGTAGAAAACTTTGACGAGCTCTTTCTCAAAAACCATGGCACTTAAAATCATTTTTTTGAAGGTATACAGTTTTTTAGGGCCCCTCTACAATAACCTCTCTCATTTTTTCATATCTCCAATCCATTTTCTCATGGTGACAAGTGTTAAGCTGGTGGAAAAAGTGTTAAATGCATTGAAGAGAAAGTTGCAAGGTGGCAGAATTTCCATTATGTTTATCATGTGACCAAACTGATAGTTATAGAATGTTCAGAAGGGTAGTTTTATGCTAGGATAGGTCCTATTTTACACCCCAACATGTCAAAATGTTTCAAGCTACATTGCACCAACGATTTCTCTTAAGAGACCAAAGTGCAAAAAATCAACAAAATTTAACAAGCTCTTTCTCAGAAACCGTGGCACCTACAACCATTATTTATGAAGGTACAAGGTCATTTATGGCCCCTCTACAATAACCTCTCTCAATTTTTCATATCTCCAATCCATTTTTCTGTGGTGACAAGTTTTCAATTGATGGAAAAAGCATTAGATGCTTGCAATGAAAGTTGCAAGGTGGCATAATTTTTATTTTGTTCGTCATGTGGCCAAACCAATAGTTCCAAGATGTTTGGATGGGTAGGTTTATGTTAGGAAAGGTCCTATTTCACACCCCAACATGCAAGAATGTTCTAGGCTACATTGCACCAATGATTTCTCTTAAGAGACCAAAGTGGAAAAAAAAGCAAAATTTGATGAGATCTTTCTCAAAAACTATGGCACTTACAACCATTCCATCTAAAGGTACATGATCATGTAGGAATCATTTACAATAACCTCTCTTATTTTTTCATAGCTCCAATCCATTTTCCCATGGTGACAAGTTTTTAGTTGATGGAAAAAGCGTCAGATGCATGCAATGTAAAGTTGCAAGGTGGTGTAATTTTTGTTATGTTCATCATGCAACCAAACCAACAGTTCCAACATGTTTGAATGGGTAGGTTTACACTAGAAAACATCCTATTTATCACCCCAACATGTTTGAATTTTCTAGGCTACATTGCACTAGTGATTTCTCTTGAGAGACCAAAGTGTGAAAAAATAGTAAACTTTGACGAGCTCTTCCTTGAAAACCATGACACTTACAACCATTCCATTTAAAGGTATAGGATCACATATGGATCCTATACAATAATCTCTCTCATTTTTTCATTTCTCTAATCCATTTTCCTGTGGTGACAAGTTTTTAGTTGATGGAAAAAGTGTCAGATGCATGCAGTGTAAAGTTGCAAGGTGGCATAATTTTTGTTTTGTTCATTATGCGATCAAACTGGCAATTCCAACATGTCTAGATGTGTAGGTTTACACTAGGAAAGGTATTTTTTCACACCCCAACATGTTGGAACATTCTAGGCTGCATTGCACTAGGGTTTTCTCTTAAGACACCAAAGTGCGAAAAAGCAACAAACTTTGATGAGCTCTTTCTCAAAAATTGTAGCACTTACAACCATTCCATTTGAAGGTGCATAGTCATTAGGGCCCCTCTACAATAACCTATCTCAATTTTTCATATCTCCAATCCATTTTCTCATGGTGACAAGTTTTCAATTGATGAAAAAAGTGTCAAATGCATTGAAGAGAAAGTTGCAAGGTGAAGTAATTTTTGTTTTGTTCGTTGTGCAACCAAATTGACAGTTCCAACATATTATGATATTGCTATCAGGATTCAACCGTGTAGTTTCGAGTCAAACTCATTGACCCATGTTTCATGAATAGTGGTTAAGCGCGCTTGGGCTGGAGCGATACTGGGATGGGTGACCTCCCGGGACGGACAGTCTTCACCTCTGTGAGCATCACCTAGATGCAATGAGTGCTAAGTGGACCATTCGATATCATGAGAGATGGGTTCTTGTTGAACCACTATTCATGAAACATGGGTCAATGAGTTTGACTCGAAACTACACGGTTGAATCTGATAGCAATATCATAATTTGACACGCTGTGGAAAAATACCTCCTACTTATCAATTGATGAGCTAAAGGGCTCTATTATGAATGGTTCATAAGGCACAACACTTGCTGAAGGTTTTGCAAATGGGGTAACAACTCAAGCGGGCTTAACCTTGGAAAAAACTCCCTGGTTAAGCGCGCTTGAGCTGGAGCAGTACTGGGATGGGTGACCTCCCGGGACGGACCAGTGCTTCACCTCTGTGAGCATCACCTAGATGCAATGAGTGCTAAGTGGACCATTCGATATCATGAGAGATGGGTTCTTGTTGAACCACTATTCATGAAACATGGGTCAATGAGTTTGACTCGAAACTACACGGTTGAATCCTGATAGCAATATCATAATTTGACACGCTGTGGAAAAATACCTCCTACTTATCAATTGATGAGCTAAAGGGGCTCTATTATGAATGGTTCATAAGGCACAACACTTGCTGAAGGTTTTGCAAATGGGGTAACAACTCAAGCGGGCTTAACCTTGGAGAAAACTCCCTGGTTAAGCGCGCTTGAGCTGGAGCAGTACTGGGATGGGTGACCTCCCGGGACGGACCAGTGCTTCACCTCTGTGAGCATCACCTAGATGCAATGAGTGCTAAGTGGACCATTCGATATCATGAGAGATGGGTTCTTGTTGAACCACTATTCATGAAACATGGGTCAATGAGTTTGACTCGAAACTACATGGTTGAATCCTGATAGCAATATCATAATTTGACATGCTGTAGAAAAATACCTCCTACTTATCAGTTCCAACATAATCAGATAGGTAGGCTTACGCTAGGAAAAGTCATGTTTCACACCCCAACATGTCAGAATGTTCCAAGCTACATTGCACTAGCAATTTCTCTTAAAAGACCAAAGTGTGAAAAGGTAGCAAAATTTGATGAGTTCTTTCTTAAAATTTGTGGCACTTGCAACCATTATGTCTAAAGTTATAGGGTCATGTAGGGCCCCTCCATAATAACCTCTCTTATTTTTTCATATCTAGACAATCCATTTTCCCATGGTGAGAAGTTTTTAGTTGATAGAAAAAGCGTCAAATGCATGCAATGTAAAGTTGCAAGGTGGAATAATTTTTGTTTTGTTCATCATGTGACCAAACCAATAGTTCCAACACATTTGGATGGGAAGGTTTATGATAGGAAAGGTCTCATTTCACACTCTAACATTTTGGAACATTCCAGGCTACATTGCACCGATGATATCTCTTAAGAGATCAAAGTGCAAAAAAGTAACAAACTTTGATTAGCTTTATCTCAAAAATAGTGGCACTTACAACCATTTCATCTAAAGGTACAATATCATGTAGGGCCCCTCTATAATAACATCTCTCTATTTTTTATATCTCCAATCCATTTTCCTATGGTGACAAGTTTTTGGTTGATGGAAAAAGCATTAGATGCATGTAGTGTAAAGTTGCAAGGTAGCATACTTTTTGTTATGTTCATTGTGTGACCAAATAAAAAATTCCAACATGTCTAAATGGGTATGTTTATGTTAGGTGAGGTCTCGTTTCACACCCTATAATTTCATAATGTTTTAGACTACATTACACTGACAATTTCTCTTAAGAGACCAAAGTTTGAAAAAGCAGTAAAATTTGACAAGCTCTTTCTCAAAAATTGTGGCACTTACAATGATTCTATCTAAGGGCACAAGATCACATAGGGTCCCTCTATAATAAACTCTTTCATTTTTTCATATCTCCTATTCATTTGTTTGTGGTGACAAATTTTTAGTTGATGAAAAAAATGCCAGTTGCATTCAAATGAAAGTTGGAAGATAGCCTATTTTTTGTTTTATTGGTTGTGTGGCCAAACCAATAGTTCCAACATGTCAAGGTGGGTGGGTTTATGGTAGGAAAGGTCCTATTTTTCACCCTAGCACACCAAATCATTGCAGGCTACATTGTGTTGGCATTTTCTCTTAAGAGCCCTAAGTGCCAAAAAGTGGTGAACTTTGACTAGTTGTTACTATGATTGTGGCACTTAGAAACATTATGTATAAAGGTATAAGGTCACATAGGGTCTCTTTATAATAACCTCTCTCAATTTTTCATATATCCAAGTTGTTCCATCATCGTGACAATGTTTTAGATGTTCCAAAAAGTGTCAGTTGCTTTTAGTAAAAATTTGTCAAGAGGCATTCTTTACATTCTTCATCTCATGGGGTAAACTGACAATACCAACACATTGGGGTGGCTATATGATAAGTCCATTTTATGATTTTTAGTCAATGTAGGTGTCTTTATAATCTTATGATTGAATGATCTACAACAAAGAACTAGTCTCCTTTGTTGATTGAACTTAATGCAATCATAAAAAATTTGGTCAATATAGGAATACATTTTTTGAGATGAACAAAAGTATGGGCATGAAGAATACTTATATAAATTTGAAGTAGTGATCGGTCAACTAGAGGATGGGTACTTCAATAAAATTATTGGAAACATATTGTAAATTGTTTGTATTTTTTCTTGAATAAAACTTGATTCCATAACTATATGCCAAAAATATTGCATCCATCCAAGACCACAAACATGTAGTAGCGTAGGAAAGATAATAATTAACCAAAAAATATAGGTGAAATGAGTGTGAAGATCACCATAAAAAAAGGTAATAAAAAAGGCCACACATAAAATACCAATGGGAAACCAAAAAGGTTAAAGGTACATCATGATAAAAATCTTAACATTCTCATTATCTTCATTTTATCAATACAACAAAATATTAGGAATGAATGGATAAAAAACAATATTATTCAATAAAGTGTGATAATGCTTACAAACAAGAATACATAAATCTAAAAATAAGTTATGAAGTATCGAATACACTTGGATTTTAAATATTTGAAGTAAACCATTTACAAGTCTCCATTGAAGCTTGTCATTGTATAATGGAGGCAACATATTATTATTAAAATTTTAAATCTAAAAATATAATCCTTAATTAGCTCTTTTTCCTTGTGTTTTCATTACATGCTTGAGAGATAAACATCTTAGCATGTTTTGAAGCACTTCATTTATTGTAAGGAAATAGTATAGGAGCATTTTTTTAGAACGGATTGGAATAATATTTTAATCATTTATAGGTACGTAAAATAATTATTCATTTATTTAAATAATAATTTATAATGCAAATATGGACACCATAAAAAATATATATATTTATTAACCAAATAGCCATATAGGCATACATCAATATATTTCAATATAAGTATAACATATATACAAAAAATCCATATAGGCTTACAAGAATGCCATATGGGCATACAATGTCACATATATACAATACAAAATATATGTTCAAAAAAATCATAAAGGCATACAACAAAGGATCCTAAATAGTCATTTCCCTCTAGGTGAAGGAAGCAAATCACGAATGGCCTTTGATCATCGGGGGGATGGAGATGTGTATGATGGTAGTATACTTTAAATTCATTCATTGGACCTCCTGTTCATTTCTTCATGGATTCACACCTATTACAATAAAAATTATAGACATTAATATATGGAAATTACATTATATAAAATAAAATATTTAACAAATAATCACTTACCGTAACCAAATGATATGTCTCCTCATTTGCACCAACAACATGCCCATGTTGTGGCATTGCAAAGCCCTATAGCAACCATCCAAATAGAAATTAAACTACAAATAAATAATTATTTGATTTTTCAATAATAGACAACTACAACAAAGAATGTAATTTGAAATTTACTAATCTGCCTCATATCTTGATCAAAGGTATCAAGCTCGCTACTGCTACAGTGATTCCATGCTCCACTATCCTATCAATAATAGGAGTGTCTACTTGCATCATCTAAAAATTAAACAACATTATTCAATTACCAAAACTAGAAGAGTGATGGAGGTCATGGTTTATAATGTATGACATAGTCAACAAAATTTTGAGTACTTATTGAACTATATATTGCTTCATAGTTTAATAGGTGGTTATTCGACTATTGTGTTAGTTTTATTCTATTTATGATTCCCATAACTATAGTGAATATGACATAAAAAGGGGATTTATTAGGATTTATTGTATCATGGCTAGATTGGAGTTTATATTTAACCATTGCATAGTGAATACTTACTTGAGAATGTGATTTGGTTTTGTATAGGATGATGTTTACTAGAGAAAAACAAATACTATTTGGAACCTAATAGATTTTCATATGAATACCATTTCAATATCACAACTTAAAATTTATGAGAAATATAGGACATGTGTTCATTGGGATATGTTAATGCATCCAATTCTATTTCAAATCTTGTTTTATGATCCTTGAGGGAGACATTATCTTGAAGTCCCATAAAGGTGATGATATAATCATCATTATGGGGGATGTGAAATGGTGTGTTATTTTGTTGGTCTAGGGTGATGAATTTAGGAGATAGATGATTAAGGTTAGTCATGGGGTCAATGAAAGGATTGGTGATAGGGATGATGGGATTAAGAAAGGGATTTATGATGGGGTGATGGGGATGTTAGAAATATTTTTTATAGGGTGATAGGTGTTTTCAATTAGGATTGCATCCTAGCTAAGATTTGACCTAACTATCCAGTCAAAACATGGAAACATTCTCAAGTTGTAGGTAACTTATGATGAGAACGAATCTTTGGAGAGGGTTGGTTCCCTTGGTAGATCACCCAAACTAATGAATTTTCTAAGAAAAGGGAGAAGGATAACTTTGAAAATGAAAATCCTAACACCTAAAGAGTGATTCACCAAAACATTTACTTGTCTACTAACTCACTTCACAATTAGATTTCAAAAAATTAACTTTCACAATCTTAGATGAAACAATGCAACACATAAGTAATTTGCGTGAAGTTTTGGGACTAAAAACAACGTGCAACCTATATTACAATGAAAATTCTTGATGCAGGAGCATCCAGTGGTGTAAGGGCAATCTTGCATCACCCAAAAATAGTTAAATTTCAAGTTTCTCTATTTTTAGATGTTTTTACATTTTTGGATACCCTTTTCATCATAATGAAATTCCCAATTTATGGTTTTTATTTTTTATTCCTAGGTGGAAAGATATTGCAGTTTTAGTTTTCCAGATTTGCACCTGAAAATCTTCCGAGTTAGATTTGAGGCACTTAGAGTTCTTGAATCGGCCCCGAACTTGTTGAAATTAGCATAGCTAATTTTGAACGCGTTCTTGACTTCGAGATCTTTCCAACGGTTCAAATGGTTCGCGAATCGGAGTCCCGGATCAAAAGTTATGGCCCAGGAAGTTGGTGCACTTTCTAGAAGATACAATTGCAAATGTTCTTTTAAAATTTGAACTTCAAGTTGTAATTTTTCAGCACCAAACTGCCTAAACTCAAAATGTGAAAGTTTTTTTGGCTCCAAACTAAAGAGGAGCTCTATTTATGGGTGGGTTT